>CAUYPK010059468.1:0-30301 GCA_963574355.1 Loris lydekkerianus
TTGCTGGCTCTCTGTGTCCTCAAGGGGATGATTGTAGGCAGGTCCCACCGGCCAGAGATGTCTGGAGTCTTGTCTCCCCAGATTCGCCAGGCCCAGTTACAGGGAAGCTGTTACTCAGCCGCCATCTTTAATCCCAGCCGGCATTTTCTTATTGTGTTGCATTTTCTTAGTTATTGTGTTAAGACATTTATATTCTACGTTTACTAAGTTTCACATGTACTCTTGTAAGATGCACCGCAGGTGTAATGTGATACTCTAAATCCTTCATTGTCATTTCAACAGCGTCTTCACCAAGAGTAGATTCCATCCCAAGAAACCACTTTCTTGGCTATTACAAAAGAAGCAACTCCTCACCTGTTTAGCTATTATCAGGAAATGGCAGCATTTCATTCACATCTTCAGGCTCCACTTCTAACTGTAGTTATCTTGCTATTTTTACAACATGTGCATTCACTTCTCCACTCAAAGTGGTCCATGAATGTTGGAGTCATCTTCATCCAAACATTTGTTAATGTTGATATTTTGACCTCCTCCCAGGAATCACAAATGTTCTTCATGGCATCTAGAATAGTAAATCTTTCATTTTAAATAAAATTAAAAACCAGGCCCATCAGAAGAGTCACTATTTATGGTAGCTAAATAGTATTTTTTTAATTATAAGACTTAAAAGTCACAATTACTCCTTGATCCATGAGCTTCAGAATGGATGTTGTTTTAGGAGTTATGAAAACAACATTAATCTCCTTATACATCTCCATAAGAGCTTTTGGATTACTGAGTGCATTGCCAATGAACTAATATTTGAAAGGGATCTTTTTTTCTGAGCAATAGGTCTTAGAAAGCAGGGGGCCTTAAGATATTCAATAAATTGTTCCGTAAACAGAAGATCTGTCATCCAGGATTTGTTGTTTCATTTACAGAGCACAGAGCAGATTTAGCATGCTTCTGAAGGGCCCTATGATTTTTGGAATAGAACATTGGCTTCAACTTCAAGTCATCAGCTGCATTAGCCCCTAACAAGAGAGTCAGCTTGTTGTTAGAAGCTTTTAAGCCAGGCATTGATTTGTCTCTACCTAGGAAATTTCTAGATGTCATCATCTTCCAATAGAAGGCTGTTCCTTCCACATTGAAAATCAGGTGATTTGTGTGGTCACCCATATCAGGGATCTTGGCTAGATCTTTTGGATAACTTGCTGAAGCTTCTACATCAGGACTTGCTGCTTCACTTGGCACTTTCATGTTACAGAGATGGCGTCTTTCCTTAAACCTCATGAACCAACCCTCTGCTACCTTCCATTTTTCTGCAGCTCCCTTCTCAGCCTTCATAGAATTAAGAAAGAATAGAATTAAGGCCTTACCCCCCTAGATTAGACTTTGGCTTAGGAAATATTGTGACTGGTTTGGTTTTCTATTCAGACCACAAACTTTTTTATATCACCAATAAAGCATTTTCTTATCATTTGTGTCTGGACTGGAGTAGCATTTTTAATTTCCTTCAAGAATGTTTTCTTTGCAGTAACAGCAAAGAAACAGCAAAGTTAGCCACCGCCTGGCTAACTATCACAAGAGGCCTCTTGTTCAGCGTGTCTTAACTTCTGACTTGCCTTTCTCACTAAGCTGAATCATTTCTAGCTTTTGATTTAAAGTGGGAGATATATCCCTCTTTCACTTAGACACTTAGAGATAATAGTAGGGTTATTAGCCTAACTTCAGTATTATTGTGTGTCAGGAAATAGGCTCAAGAAAGGGAGAGTTGGGGAACATCAATCAGTAGAGCAGTCAGAACACACACATTTATCAATTAAGTATGTTATTTTCTATGGGCATGTTTGTAATGCCCTTAAATAATTACAAGACTACGATTAAAGATTACTGATCACAGATCAGTAACAGATATGATAGTAATGAAAAAGTTTGAAATATTGCAAGAATTGCCAAAAGAATTAGAGACACAAACTGAGCACATGCTGTTAGAAAAATGGTGCTGATAGATTTGATTGACATAAGGTTGTCACAGACCTTCAATTTGTTTAAAAAAAAAAAAAATGCAACGTTTGTGAATTGTAATAAAGGGAAGCACACTAAAGAAGGATATGCAGGTAATTATTAGTATGGTGCCTAATAAGAACGATTGTCATGCTTTATTATTCCATATGAATACCAGTTCATGCTAGTTCTTAGTTACATTATTTAAATGCATCATTCCTCATTTGTTTCCTCTTTGTCAAGATAAAAGAATCTTACTTTTTTTTTCCTTTCAAGATTAATAGAATAGTTAAAATACCATGATAATTTTTCACACACTAATTGGTTAACATTGGAAACAGTGTCTTAGACTGCTCTGAATTATGCACTGTTTTTTTAAATGTTACTGTTGTGTTCAGGTATACGTAGTACGCATTATGAATCAGTAAATGTTGATCACTGGAGATCCTGCTAAAATTGCTTTAGTGAGACTTTTGTAACTATGGACCTACATTATTCTTGACACACCCGCTCAGGCTCTTCTAGAATGTATTAGGCAGGTTAATAGATGATCTGCTGACATCAGTGCATATAAATATTTTATGAGCATAATTCCAACCTTTCTCTAGGCTGTTTTGGTCATCCCAATTGGCAACTGCTCACATCTCTTAAGATGGGATAGTTTCTTACACTTGATTTCATGCCAGAGACACTTAACTTTCCTGCCTGAAGCTGTCAGCGTAGCCTGTGCCTGTGCTTTGGCCGACAGTCATATAGCTCATTAGCATGAGAAGAAAGCAATGTCTGAGGGGTAAATAAGTTCTAGTTCCTCTTGAGGTTTGATAACACAACCAGTGAGATTTGATTTTTATTGTAACTAACTTGCCCTACACGATAACTAGTCATTTCTTTACTCTTGATTACATTTAATCTGTTATACATGAAATCATTGAGTTTTGAGCTAATAATTTCTGCTATATTTGATCATGAAGCTACGTGGAATACCTTTTTCCAGTCTATGTCATGCCAGTCTGGGATTTGAAGTAAATTAATAAAACATTCTTTATTCCTAAACCTTAATTAGATACATAACTCTTAAGGAAGTTATACTTATCAACAACGCTTTTTTTCTATAGATACGATTGTTTTGAACAAGTTGTTTATTTACTTTTTACATAATTGAAAATGGCAGCATTTACGATTTTATAATTAACTCCTGAATTTTCTTGACTGTAAAAGTACGCTTAAATTTTGAATAACATCTATTCATAAGCTTTTCCTTTTGCTGTCATCTTCTGACTATTCAGATCAACCAATCTGTAAAACCATGTTACCTAGCAGATCTGCTTGCTTGATAGCATTTGCTCTTTATCTTTTATCCAGATGAATTTCATATTTTTTAAATCCCCCATTTTTTTTTAAATCTCATTCATACATCTATGAAACACATGTTTTTCAAAAGAGTATACTTTGGTTTTGTGTTTTGCTAAACTACATGTTCTTAACCCTTTAACCAATTTTCTTAAATACATTTCCTGTGAATGATCAGCACCATTTTTAGTTGGGCTTTTGTTAGAGTTAAAGCCTTCCATCTGAGTGATTTATCTTTTTATATTGTGCTTTGTTTTTTCCGAAGTATTTTTGTTAATGGAACTCTGCTACTTTATAACATTTACATGATTTCAGAGAATTAGAAATGTTTTCTGTGTGATTATGGCTATTTGGATAGGAAATGTGGATATTTCCAGGATATCTCTGATAATATCCTTCAAGTTGTGCTTTCTTTGTGTTTCTAAATATATGATTAATTTGGTTTGAGTTTATTTACATCTAATAAAGTATAGTTTATATATTCATCTTTTCTGAATGCAAAGGGAACCTGTTTACCAATAACCATACATTGTAACTGTTTCCTGTGGATTCTGATAGTTATATATAATGAATATAGTTTCCTCTGTGTTTCTCTTAGAACATTCTTAAACTGTGATAGGTAATTCAAATAAACTCTTGATGAATAAGGCAAAAATTGTTTTTTCTTTAACCACGAAAATACATAAATGAAGCTAACATGCCTAAAGTATTGGTTATAATAATTTCTTGATATTTCAACCAAATCTTGATTTTTTTTGTAAATGCCCTCTCAGGGGTGTCCAGCCTGCAGTCCACAGGGCTAAAGCAAATTATTTGAGGACTGTCACGCACATCTGTGGTGCTGGATATCACAAAAAATATGCACAGACCTTTTCTTTTGCTCATCAGCTTTCATTAGTATTTGTGTAGTTAATTTGTGGCCCAAGACAACTCTTATTTTTGCAGTGTGTAGCAGAAAAGAGAAAAATTTGGACACCCCTGACAGGTAATTCCTAACTCTGATTTTGTTAATTCTTCTTTTATTTTAAAGAGTATCACAAATGATTTTAGTAGAACCATTTATACCTGGCATCTATTTGGGGTAAAGGAAGGATAGGGTAGAAATTGACACTAAACTGTTTGACACTGTTGACCTAGAAAAATTCCAACCAGTCTGAGCTCCCTTATCAGGCCACCTCAGCAACTGCAGCATCCAGGGATATCAGAGATATATTTAAGGTATCATGGGGAAAGTGTGACTGAAGCCATAAGAAGAAGCATAGGTTAATGAAAAGTACTGGAAGTAGAAGTGAAGAAACCAATTTTCTGAGCCCCATTTTGCAACTAACCCCCAGCAAATATCTAATTACACAAGATTATTGTGAATGAAGATTTAGATCAATTGATTAGAAACTTTACCTGATCCTCAGTTTCTTTATATGTACAAGAAAATGATTGGTTTGGATAAACAATAACATTTTTTTTTTTTCAGATCTAAAATTCTGGGTTTTCCATATAAAATATAGAGTGATGTTTTGAAAAGTATAAAGCTTCATCTATAATATATTTGTTAAGGTCAGATAATTAGAAAATTATGTCTAAAGCATGAAAGTTGTAAACTCCATAATGCTTCTTTGGATTTAAGTTTCAAAATTTTAGATTCTGCTAATAATGTTTTTATTCCATATTCGTATTTGTAGTGAAGACTGGCCAGCAAGATTTCGCTGTACAGTGAGTTATGTTTCATATTTATTCAAATACATTTGCTCTAATAACAAAAAGATACAGTTGATTATGTTTCAAAACACACTGACTAGTATGATCATAGTGTTCATTTATCTTTCAAGTGTGGCATTTAAGGTTTTGGATGAACTCCAGAAAGAATTGTATGAATTAACTTTTTTAAATTTTTTTTTAGCTTTTGTTTAAGCTTTGTGACCATTAAAATTGAATTAATTGCTTATATCCTCAGGTTAGATTTAAGTTGGGTCTAAAAGGTGGAAAGTGATACGAGGTGGGCTCAGCTCCAATGCTCAGACTTAATACTGAAATAGAAGCTAGATACTTGGAGTGAATGATCTCAAATTATTTTAAGGTTAGGATCTATTAATGGGGTATATAGACTCTTGACTTTTATTTATAGTGGGGGTTTTGAGGAAGTGATATGTATTCTTCATTTTAAAACTTAACCATATGGAATAGACGAAAGACTTTGTAAGCCAGTTTCTTTTCAGATATCAAAAAACCGAAACAGAATAAAAGGACGTAAACTTAAAAGTTTCACTTTAATCTGCACCATTACCCTTCAGAAACCTAGAGATCAGTGTTATTAGCAGATTGATGTGCACCCTTCCAGAAATTTTTTGTTCACATACAAGTGCTTCTTTTCATTTTTCGTATAGGTTCTGCTCTGTAATATAATTTCTTTTTACTTATTATACATCTCTCTGTATCAGTACACATAGATCTACTTTTGTTCTTTTTTATGACTTCATAATGTCCTCTTATATGGTTAGACTATAATTTATTTAACTAGTCCCCTATTGATGAATATTTAGATTTTATAATTTTAACATAATATTTCTGTGAAGCTTCTTATATGTATATCTTGGCATAAGTTTGCATAAGATAAATTCTAGCAGTGGAATTGCCGAATTAAAGGATGTGCTTAATTGATTTGCATTTTCTTAATTTTGACTTTAAGTTGAACATTTTCTTATTTTTCAGATTTTTTTTGGCTGAAATTCTTATTCATACTGTTTAAACATTTTCTATTGGTTTGTTCATTTTTCTTCTGTTGATTTATTCAAATTTGTAGAATTTTCTATATTATGAAATGAGCTCCGTATCTCTGTATGGACAGATATTTTCCCCGATTTATTTTTGTGGTGTTATATTTTACTTGATTTCTATTTACTTATTGTTTTGTTATTCATTAGTGTTTAATTTCTATGTACTTAATAAGTTTTTTGTCATGTTTTATGGACTCTGTTAAATTTTAGCCTTTCTCGCTTCATGATTATTAAGATGATACTTTTTCTAGGACTTTGCAGTCATTTTATACATTTTAATCATTGATCTATATAGAATTAATTTGGTGTAAAGAGAGAAGTAAGGATCCATCTTTACTCAGTGAATTGTCTTAAAACATGATTTATTTGATAGTTTATGCATTCATTTACTAATTTGAAATGTTAACCTGGATTTTTAAAATTCCATTATTTGGATATATAGGATTTTATTAAGTCTTATATACATATTGGTCAGTTTCTGTAATCTGTATTCTTAACTTTGATATGTCTGTATGTATGTTGACCAGCACCAAACTGTTTCACTACTGCTACTTTACAAATGGTATTAATGTCTCTGAGGATAGTTCTTCTCATTCTCCTTTCATAATTTACTGGATATTATCACAATTTTTCCCTATATAAATTTGAGATAATTTTGAGAAGTTACTTCTCATCCTACACCCCTTTCTCAAAATCACCATCTTGGGGTCCCATGGAGAGAGTACATGTGTGTATGAAAATTATGGAGGGAGATGAATAACATCTTTAGTATAATGAACTTTTACATCCACAGATAAAACATGGATTCCATTTAAAATAATTTTTTTATTCCCCTCAATAGAATGCTATGGCTTTTATCACTTAAGTTCTGCATATTTATTAAATTTATGTGTAAATGTTTATCTTTTTTATTACCTTGTAAATAGGATTCTTTTCCTTTCATTTCCAAATTGATTACACAGTTTTGTGCACTTGGGTTTTCCAGATACACTGCAAATAATTTCTACTCTTCCTTTCCAATATATGATGTTTCTTTCTCTTAATAATTTATATTTTCTTAAAACATAGTCCATTTCATCTAAGTTTTCAAAATTACTTACATTTTATAAATTATTTAATATATTAGTTCCATCTTATCCATGGTCCTTTTCCACATTTTCACTTACTGTGGGATGAAAATAATAAATGAAAAATTTCAAAATTATTCATGTAGCTTTATTATAGTAGATTGGTATAATTGTTCTGTTGTATTGTTGGTTATTGTTAACCTCTTAATGTGCTTAATTTATAAATTAAACTTTACCATAGGTATGTATATACAAGAAAATACAAAGTATTTATAGAGTTTAGTACTAACTGTGGTTTCAGGCTTCTGGTGGGGTCTTAGAATTAATCCCCCATGGATAGCAGGAGGCAGTATTGTAATTCTTATTTCTTCTGAATCTGTGGTATATCCCTTTTCCATTTAATACAAGGTGTTTGTGTTATTTGCCCTACCTATTACAGTAAGTAGTAAATATCCTCTATCCTCAATATTTTATAATTTTTGAAGTTAGAAACTACTTTGAAGCAATTTATGTAATTCATTCTGCTGTTTTAGTTGGGTTTTTTCTTTTTTCTTTTTTCTTTTTTTTTTTTTTACTGATTTCTAATAAAAATGATGACTGTCCTATGAGCCTTCAATACCAAGATTTTTATGAAGTTCTTAGCTTTCTTCTAAGCAAACTAATTTTAGCTTTTTGATACAAGTTCATGGAACACAATTTTCTGAAACCTTTATATCTTTTTTTAGAACTTCTTAAAAGATTTCTCACATTTTGACTAAATTCATAGCATGCTTTTTCTTGAGGGATCTTAGTCACAATTACTTTTCTTGTGTTTAAAAAGAGGAGTCTTGCTTGCTGTGTATTTAAATAGCCAAGGTAACTCCATCCTTAGAGCAAATATTATTGAAAATAAAATTTTAAATGATTTTATTTTTATGGTTATGTTTGCATTTTCTAGATCACATAATTGTTAATATCATAAATAACTAATGTTTCAGCAGTATTAAAAATAAACTTGAAGATTATTGCATAGGCTAAGTGGGCTTTGGGGCCCCCTGTTTGTCTAGAAACTCTTGGTTCCTTATTTTTGAATGAGTTGTGAAATTGACAAAGAAAAGCATGTTTGTAAGGCAGATGGGGAATTCCCAGGAAAGAGACAAGGCAGAGGCTAATAGTAATTTATGTGATGCACATGTTTAAATAAGTGTTAGTGTTGGCATATATTTTTGGATACATGTAATCAAATACTAATATATTTTACAAGGTAAAATGACTGTTATAGTTTAATACCTCATTAGATTCAGTTTAAACTTTGTAAGATAACATTATCTTTTAAAAATCTAACATTAAAGATTGGTATTGCTGAATTGAGTAGTACTGAAAAAGGTAGTCCAGGTGAGGTTTTTTTTAAAAAAAAAGCAGCAATGATTTTTTCGAGTAATTAAATCATTTTTCTGATATTATGTATATTTGCTGTATGTTAATGATTTATGCTCATTAAGAAATGTTTTTTAGAGGATCATAAAGTATTACTAGCATTAAAGTAGGAATTTTATCAATTTTCTCACTATATCTCCCTTTCTTTTTAGGTAATGGAAAATGGAAGATTTGCAAAATACAAATATTTTACCCATGTTATGATCAATAAAACAGACGTGTTAATGATAACCAGACGGTAACTTCATTTCTTTCTCTAATGTAATTGGGTAAGGGGTTAACTGACAGCCACTCATTAGGCGAGGAAGTTGTTCTTCACCTTTTCTTTGGTATGGACACACTGGTTCCTGCTAGTTCAGGTCCTCTTACTATACAAGCCTGGCCCTTAAAACATGGCATGAATTCATGTTTAGTTTTATGCATGCATGCAGACAAACACATAGTCATGCACTTGCATAATTATAAATTAAATATTTTATTATTTGTTATAACTAATTCAAATGGATGCAGAAATTCCATAAAGCTGTCCTCTCAAAGATAAGCGTCCTCTTCTCTGAAAAAGTATACAATTTTAGATTATCCCAGAAGTCCTCAGTCCTCTGGTGGTATCTATTCATTAGAATATGTATAGATTGGCCAGATGCAATGTCTCATGCCAGTAATCCTAGCACTCTGGGAGGTCTTGGCGGATGGTTTGCCTGAGCTCAAGCGTTCAAGACCAGCCTGAGCTAGAGTGAGACCTCGTCTTGAAAAATAACCGTGCACTGTGGCAGGCATCTATGGTCCCAGCTATTTGGGAGGGTGAGGCAAGAGGATCACTTGAGCCCAAGAGTTTGAGGTTATTGTGAGCTATGATATCAAGGCACCTGTACCAAGGGCAACAAAGTGAGACTCCATCTCCAAAAAAAAAAAAAAAATATATATATATATATATATATGTATGTATAGATTCGCTCACATAAGTGGATGTAACAGGGGAAACATACAATTTTATATGGATACTCTCAGCTACAGTGACGTCTTCAGATAGCCTTGTGCCGTAGAGCAGTATGTACAGAATTACACTGTGGAGGCCAGGCCTGGTAGTCCACACCTGTGATCCCAGCACTTTGTGAGGCCAAGGTGGGAGGATCAGCAGAGACCAGGAGTTTGAAGCTATAGTGAACTGTGATCTCATCACTGCACTCTAGCCTGAATGTCAGAGCAAGACTCTATCTCTTTAAAAAAATAAATAAATAAGATACAGTGGTATATCCTCAGAGGAGTAAGGGTGCAGGAGGGGAGGAATGAGCAAATGCAATATTAAGATTGGTATTTCTAGATGGTAAAGAGTAAAAATATGGCTAAGGGGAGAAGTTATGACTGAATAGAAAGGAGTGTTCAATAGATCTATATGGTTTTGTTCACTTTTTTTTTTTTTTTTTGAGACAAAGTCTCACTATGTCGCCCTTGGTAGAGAGCTGTGGTGTCATAGCTCACAGCAACCTCAAACTCTTGGGCTTAAGCGATTCTCTTGCCTCAGCCTCCTGAGTAGCTGGGACTACAGGCATCTGCCACAACGCCTGGCTATTTTTTTGGTTGTTGTAGTTGTCATTATTGTTTTTAGCAGGACTGGTCAGGTTCAAACCTGCCAGCCCTGGTGCATTGTGGCTGGCACCCCAGCCACTGAGCTACAGGAGCCACGCCAATTTTTTTCACTATTGAAAGGTATAAGCATCTTATTGGTTCTAGTTGAGTACTACACTTAGTGGTTGTTTTTTACTATTTTTAATCCTAATAATTTCTGAGTCTAAAATTTACAGCCCTATCTTAATTTTCTTAAAAAGTTGTACCAAGTAGAAAAATCACACAGTAATAGAAGTTATATCTATGAAAATGAGTTTTCATTCCATTCCAGATACCAATCCCTCTGTTCCCCTTCCCAGAGGCAGCTGCTTATTTCCTTTGTATTATTCTTTAAATACTCTGTGCCTGTACACGTATACACACGTACGTATTTTAATATAATTGAAAGTCTGTTGCACATACTTAGTTTTAATTTTTTACCTAAGATGCATATTTTGAAGTTTATGTCAGAATATGGAGATGTTTCTTAATTTGTAAATTGCAGCCTAATATTTATTTAGAAGTATGTGTCATAATTTATATGTAACTTGTTTGTAAATGTTTATACTTACAAGCAATGATTTAGTGGTCATTTTTGCCACAGATTTTCAATCATATATTAAATAGCTCTCCCTAGTTTCACTGAAAGAAAAGTGACTCATCAGAGTTAAACAAGAGTCAATTACATAGTTTGTTTACATATCTTGTAACATTTTAAAAATTATCTTCTCCACCTAATAATGGACCTCTTTAAATGAGACCACAGTAGATTGCCAGAATAAGAGAAGTGAGTTCGGTGTAATTGACTAAATGGTGATATTTACACTTAGGATTTCCTTTTCTTTCTGAGTTTTGGGTTTGAGAATAAAGGATCTTTGAATCATGAGCAGTACAAGGTACTTGCTACATGGGCCTATCATTGATTTTTCACATAGTTGGAGATACACTGGAGCACCATTAGGTTTGTTCCATCAGTTCCTATTATTTAGGATTGGTGAAAGAGGAGAACAGGGACAGAAAATTGAGGTGAGAGAAATAAATCTTAATCAGCTTTCTCCATTTCTGTCCAATGCAGGAGCCAGAGGTGTCTTTAACGCATTCCCTTAATGTAACCTATATGTGACTTAAACCTTTGCTTGCACCTACAATTGATATTTTAATCAGAAAGAAAAATTGGGAAGAAAGGCCTTTAAAGGAAAGATTAAATAGAGTTATTACAGAAAAAATCCATTTTCATTTCTTGTTTTCTTTCCTAAAAATGGGAAAACAAATCAAGACAATGCTTTTTGAAGTTTTCCTCTAAAATTGACAATAATGGGACTTGATTTTACCTCTAAAAAGCCCAAAGTTCTTAGAAAGTTGGTTCTGTTCAACATGGTCAGAAAAAACCTCTTAGTGATGTAGGATGGGAAATATATTACATGGAGTCTGAGTAATAAAAGCATTTATTCTAAAGTATTAATTACATCAAAATTCCTTCAAATACTGGCTAATTGTTTCCTAAATATGGAAATATTCATAAGAAATAGAATGTTTGTATTCAACTTTATACATGCTTCAGTTTTTCTAATGAGAGTATGACGTGCTATAAATTTACGGGTAAGCATTACTTTACCTGCATCCACAAGTTTTATGTTGTATATTCATTCTCATTCTGTTCAAAATATTTTGTGATTTCCTTGGAGATTCCTTGACTCGTGGATTATCGAGACATGTTAATTTTCAAGCATTTGCAAATGCTCTTTTTTATCTTTCTGTTAGTGGTTTCCAGTTTAGTTCTATTATGATTTGAGAGCGTACTTTGTGTGGTTTCAGTTCTTTAAAATTCATTAAGGTTTTTGATGACCCAGAATATAGTCTCTCCCAGCAAATGCTTCATGTGTACGTAAAAAAGAATGTGTCCTGCTGGTTGTTGGATATAAATGCCTCAATTTTAAACTGGATTCTTTCTCTTTCTCCTTTTTTCTTTTTTTTTTTTTTTTTGCAGTGGTGTATTGTTTGTAACAAAGGGAACATTTGGACAACTCACATGTGAGTGGCAGTATAGTTTTGATGAATTTACCAAGGAGCCATTCATTGTTCATGGGAGAAGATTGCGCATTGAAGCAAAGGTGTGTTGAATAGGTATTTTTTGAAAACTGGCACTGGAAATCACTTTCAACTAGTCTTCCTTACTTTTTAATGTTTTATAAATGTTGCTTTGTCTTGGTATGGTTTTCCTTTACATCTACTGTTTTACTCAGACTTTAAGGAAAAGAAAACTAGGCCAAGAAAAAATATGCTGTTTTCTATGCTGTAACATTGACAGCAACATTCCTGGACCCTCATTTCTTATTCAGTTATAAAACTCCACTTTCCCACATAGGAAATAATGGGCAATAACTATTAGCCTATCCAGGGGTCCTCAAACTTTTTAAACAAGGAGCCAGTTCACTGTCCCTCAGACTGTTGGAGGCTGAACTATAGTTTAAAAAAAAAAAAAAAAAAAAAAAAAACTATGAACAAATTCCTATGCACACTGCACACATCTTACTTTGAATTAAAAAAAAACAAAGCGGGAACAAATACAATCACACCACCTCATGTGGCCCGTGGCCCGTAGTTTGAAGACCCTTGCTAGGCCATACTGCTCTCTTGGCTTTTTTCATTTTTTTCCTTTTCCAAGTATAACATTTTCTCTTACCTCCTTAGTTTCTTCCCTTTCTACCTTTTCTTGAAAGCTTCTATCAGCAGTCATCCTGTTTGGCTTGTTTTTTGTTTGTTTTTTTGTTGTTGGAGACAGGGTCTCGCTCTACTGTTGCCCAGGCTGGAGTACAGTGTCATCAACATAGTTCACTGCAACCTCAAATTCCTGGCTCAAGCAATCCTCCTGCCTTAGCCTCCCAAGATACTAGAATTATAGGCATGAGTCAGCACCCTGGCCCCAGTTCTTTTAAGTAAAAGAATCTGATTTCTTTTGAAGTATGTATTTGCACGAGTACCTGAATTATGAGGAATTAGAATTAGAAAATTAGAATTAGACTAGTAAAACATCTACCCTGTTTCTTCTATGACCTTAACCATAATTACAGAGGTAAACACCATCCTTGTCCTCAGTACTTTTACTTCTTTCTGTTTGTCCCTCCAGTGCTTAATATCTACTTAGAACGTTCTCCCCCACAGATACTAAACGTAATACCCAAGGAGTATCAATAGTGGCAGAAAATCATGTAGGATCCAGGTCCCACCTTGATTTGATTCTAAGCTACATTCTTAACAGCATGTCTGGTTTAAAATATCAGAAGTACATGCATGTATACATACACACATGCACATACCCATATACCACATATATGTGTATGTATATATATATGCATACATAAACATAAGTTTATTATTTTTGACCTGGACTAAATTATGATTCCATGGCCAAATATTAAGAACTATCTAGAAAATTATTTAGAGAGAAAAAACAGGAACTACTCCCTGACTTATCTCCTTCTCATTCTTTATATTAACCATTTATGACTTTATAAATTGAAATCTCACCTTAGGTTTTATTACAATGTAGTCTTCTTTTCCATTTGTTTTGATTATTCTCAGTTCCTCACTTGTGGTTTTTTTAAGGTGTATGATTTGTGTAAGATGACACTTTAAGCATCTACTAATAAAACTTCCTGGCATTTTTAATTGTATTTCTACAACTAGATTTTCTTTTTAAGGAATTGACTTGTTCTATTTGTAGGAACGGGTGAAGTCTGTATTCCATGCCAGAGAGTTTGGAAAAATAATTAACTTCAAGACCCCAGAGGATGCGAGGGTAAATATAATGAATCTTTTTATTTAAACAGATAGTAGCTACTCACTTCAAAGTTGTGTAAATGTTTCACCTGTTAGGGAAAAAAGAATTTTTTTTTTTTTGTAGAGATTGAGTCTCACTTTACGTCACAGGACTCACAGCAACCGCTAGCTCAGGCGTCCTCAAACTGCGGCCCGTGGGCCACATGAATCAGTGTGAATTGTATTTGTTCCTGTTTTGTTTTTTACTTCAAAATAAGATATGTGCAGTGTGCGTAGGAATTTGTCCATAGTTGTTTTTTTTTAACTATAGTCCGGCCCTCCAACGGTCTGAGGGACAGTGAATTGGCCCCCTGTTTAAAAAGTTTGAGGACACCTGCTCTAGCTCTTGGGCTTATGTGATTCTCTTGCCTCAGCCTCCCGAGCAGTTGGGACTACAGGCGCCTGCCACCATGCCCGGCTATTTTTTTGTTGCAGTTTGGCCAGGACTGGGCTTGAACCTACCACCCTCGGTATATGGGGCCAGCACCCTACTCACTGAGCCACAGGCGCCACCCAGGAAAAAAGAATTTTTTTAAAGCCATGTAAATGAATTATTTTTAGGGTAAAGTTTTTTTAAAATGTGTTTTTTATGTTTTGACAGTTTTTAGTACATGTAACCAGACAATATTTCCCTCAAACTTTTTTTCGCTAGATTCAATACACCTACTTGTTTTTCAAATCAAATTACTCCATCTTATTTTAAATCTTAACTGTAATACTTGGTTTAAAAAAAAAAAAAAAATCAATGCACAAAGGAAGTATTACATTCTGGTATTAATCTGTCAGCTCCGGCAGAGAAAGTATAGTCCTACATTGTTGATTTCTCTACTGCATAGCTACAGTTATTTAAAAAAAAAAAAAAATGTTACCATAGCATGGTACAGGCCAAAGGGAGCCAGGCCTGTAGTCAGAAAATCAGCCTTTGAGTACTGATTCTGTTCCTTCTTAACTGTAGAATCTTGGATGAAGTCAACTTACCTCAGTTTCTTCAAATTGGGAATGATACGAACTGAAAAGCACTGTGTGTACATTAGGGATTGTGGCAATTAAAAGACTGTACAGTAGCAAGAAAAGGGAGCTATGGAGTTTATTCTCTGACCTTGTTAACCCTGGGACTCTGAGTGCGCCTCACTATGTCCTGAAACATAGAACACAAGGCTCCTTTACTTGGTCCCTGGGTCTCCAGCCCACTGAGAACAGATACCTGGCCTCCTGCCTCATGCTACTCTCTGGTCCTATCTGCATACAACTAGTTAGCAGTTTACTTCTTACATCTGGACCCAAACTAGGGGCCTCTCCCACTCCTACCCCACACAAATACCTTGGACCAGTTAGCATGTGTTGTGCAATTTTCTGTCTATGCATTGTGCCATAAGGCAACACCAGCTAACAGTAGAAAACAGATGGGGGGTGGGGGGGCAAGTTACAATGAGGAATAAAGTGACGAGAGCCTTCATATGCATGTCACCTGGAATAGGGAGACAGAATAGAACATGGCAAGAGTCAAGACTTCGAGGCTGCCTTCTTTGATGTCACTGAAGAAAATTACCACCTATTTCAGTGTCTCTGTAATAAATTTCCCATTTAATCCCTGTGACCATGTGCCTTTATACCCCAGAGAGGTTGTTTTTAAACCTCCTGCTCTTCCAGAGAAGGCTACTGAGCTCAGTTCTCTTTCTCTGCTTATTTTAGGGCTTTTCTTACTAGGTTCTTCCTAAGTGAAAGGGGCACAAACATCTCTGCTAAATCTTTTTGTACTGGAATAACCCCAGGATTGCCCCCATGTTTTTAATCTGTCATTTTAGGCCCAATAATAATGGACATTATTGGTAGAAAGGTTTGCATTATATTTTATTTTTGTAATTTCAAATTCTTTTAGAATAGAAAAGGTATCATGCAGCACATAAATTAGCATTTTGTTATGCTACTACCTACTGTAGAATTGTTTGTATTCCTGTTTAATCAGTAGAATCCTATATATGGAAACATGGAGGTTTGTGGTACAGAATTGGTACAGGTTAGAAGGAATTTTGCAGAAATATCTTTTTACTATTTCAGTTATGCAGTCCAGCTGACAAAAATTACTCTTTCTCTCAGGATGGTTCATTTTACTTTTCTTATTCTGAAGATAAACATTCAAGTTCAAAGATCTTAGAAAAACATTCCTGCTGCTAATCAAACCCTATACCACTGTCCCTGAGCCATCTAGACTATTTAAATGAGGGATTTCTCTGCAGGATAATTTTTATGTATTGGCCATCAGTATACACCTAAATAAAACTGGAAAGTCAACTTCCAGATGTCCACTCATTCCATTTTATTTTATTGCAAGTTCATTGAAGTAAGCAAATGTCGGTTTATTTTCCCACAACAGTGGATCCTCACAAAGCTGGAAGAAGCAAGGGAACCTTCTCCAAGTCTCTGATGGAGATACAACCTGAAGACATACAGCAATAAATTATTACGGCTTCTGGATGATACCTTCCAAAACCTTTTTGGGAAGCATTTTACAGAAATAATTTCAAGTACCTTGTATTGTACATGCTTCAAAAAAAAAAAAAAAAAAAAAAATCAGAATCAGGTAAAACAACTATGTGATTAAAATATTTCAGCTCTTCAGAGATCCATTCAGTTTTCTAACTTATATTAATGCATCTTTGTAATCCTGGTCATTTTATAAAGGAAGAAACATTTCTTTTCTGAATCTTAAGTATTTGCTCCAAGTTATTTTCTGCAGTGGTGGAGAGGTTACCCACAATTATTTTCCACATGGAACCAAGTTTAACCTTCTGATTCACCTTTTAGACTTCTATCATGCTTATTTCAGATTCCCTGACTGATGGATAAAGGATCAAATCAAACATTGTATCAGTGGTATCAAGAGAACTTTGATGGTGGTTTCTTCGGAATCATGATGTTCTTTTTACAGATAAATATTTTGGTATTATTTTCCTTATTTTTTTTTAAATAAAAGATAGGTTTGAATTATACTTAAAATGCATAGCATGATTATGAAAAATAATCTTTTTATATAATGTATAACATAGATTGATTAATCCTTCTTCAAGCCTCGCCTTAAGAAAGCCTCAAGAAATGAGATATTGTACCCAAAAAGGGAAGGTCTCTCTCAGAACTTCAGAGCCTATGAAATACTTCCTCAAGCCAACTCCATGAGATCTACTTAGTTTACCCAGGAAATGTTTTTAATAGAGTGCTGATTTCAAAGAAAAATTTCTAAAGCCTTAACAATACCTACTTTTATTCACTGGTAACATGAAATAAACTAATCTGCAACTTCTCTAGATATAGCGGTTATACTTCATAAGAGACTGCCTCTTCTAAGTAAGTGGATGTACCCTAAAATCGAACCCAGTAGCTGGTCCTGTTAACAACAGATTGAGAATTTCTGGTTTGCTTTCTCTAGTTATTCAAGTGAACATTACTTCTTTCAATGTACAGCACGTAAGAACAAAAATTATGGGCTGTACATTAGTGAAGATTAAAGACATGGGATTTTTTTTATCTTGGTTTTTGTCCAAGATCTGTGCACTTTAATATTAATGGACTGTTTTAAGTAAAAAAGATACGAGAATGTGATTGTGAACTATAAAAGGAATGATGCAGTGTCTCTTTTAGTCACCGACTAATAGTGAATATTTGATGCATGTTCTGTGTGCTGCCATGTTATTATAAAACTGTTCTTGGAATTGAAAACTCTGTATAGTAAATGATTGTGAAATTCTTCTCAGGCTTCTCAAACCCTTGCTCTGTTGTAAAGGATAAAATAAACAGCATGCCAGACTAATTGTATTTCTTGATGAAAATGCTTTTACTAAACACTATTGACGTCTCTATGATTACCGAAATAGATGGTTTATTATCATTAGTTTCCTCAGAATGTTTTCTTCTTTGCTGGACATAAATTGAACCAAAGGTGACAGATTTCAAGCTACATGAAAATGTGTGTCCCCATGATGATCTATCTCTGCTGCCAAGCTTTGCCACCAGTTTTGCATTCATCAGAATTAAACCTAAGAGTAGAAGTAATTAGAAGGTTTGCATCAGATTGTCCTCCTCCAAAATGTAGTTTTACTAGAGTTCCATTCAGTACCATTAATTAAATACTTCATTACACACTTCACTGGCTGGGTATCAGCATTCTCAGAAAATTATAGACCCATAACTCCCTGGGTATACTGCAGTGCGGTTGAAAAGCCGGAAGTAGTAAACACAGATACTCTTCTGGATTCTCTGGCAACCAACAGGAGGGTCTTTGTATGTAACTAGTTCACATACAAAGCCAAATGTGTCTATTCCTGTTCCCTTACCATAATAAGAACCTAGATCTTTCTTCTTCTTCTTCCTCTACCAGCTACCCACCCATCACCTGCTCCTATTATTTCCTCTCTCTAGATCAAAGAGATTATAGTTTCACAAGCTGTAGCATATTGATGGTTTTAGATTGTCTTCATCTAAAAGAACCGATAAAAATGAATCAGTCTTTTCAGCACCACGTTTTATAACTTAAAAAGACCTTGGGATTTTTCCTAGGGCCTGGTTAGTACAGCTGAGTTGCTTTCTGGTCCCTAAATAGTCATTACCACCTTTAGGTATTCCTTCCCTGCTCCTCTTTCCATAATCCTAACCCATTTGGAGGCAACTATCCTATGGCCTCCAAATAATAATAAAAAGAAAAATTTAATTTACATTATCTTTTCATCTCTCTCATTTTTTTTGATGGTGAATAATAGCAGTAATATCCCAGGGAGTATCTCCACACCTAACTCACCTCACACAGGGTAGTAGTAGCCTATGCCTATTTGGTTAAAAAATAGGCACTACTCAGTGCTACAATTTCTACAGCTTGGTTATTCAGTTATCAGTTACCCACATTAGCTGATCCTTCAGACTATGCCAGTGCCCCCTTGCTTAGGCCCCTACAAAGAAAAGATAAGAACAATGTACTTGGCTAGTTTATCTGTAGGAGCCAAAAGTGTGTGCCATATACAAGCAGAAGTCATCGGGTGACTCTGGCTGTTTCATGGCCCAGCCACCACGATTCAGATTTAGGTTCCAGGACCACTGCTTCTTACCTTTGATCAGGATCAACCAAAATCCTCAAGCACAGCGTTTTTCAAACTGTAGGATATAAAATTCAATACAACAGACAGCTCAAGAACAGCATATTTAAAAGTGGACTAGAAAAGAAAATAGAGAAGAGTAATAGAGCATGTAAAAAGGTTCTTAAGTCTCCTGACACGTTAAGTTAAATCCTCTCTATATTCTGTGTACACTGTTCTTTCCATTGTGAAACACAGTACTGAAGTAAATAAAAAGCTTGAAAGAACGACGTGCATAGTGTGAAGCCTGACCTTAGAAAAGGAGCAGCAAATCCTCAGGAAGTCTTCAGAGTGTAAGCACTGTCTTTCTCTTTAGTTTAAGATAAGATTGCTCTTGCTTTGATTTATAAAGTATTTTCCTTTCTTGCTGTTTGTCAGCTACTTTCAGATGACTCAGTGGAATGAGAAAAAGCATAGAAAATTAGATTTATAAACAGCACTCAGTAGAGGCCACAGGCTATCAGTTAACTAACTGTACTTGGACCTCTTTACTGCTAAGCATTTTACTGTTATCTGGGGACAGAAGTTTTCCTTTTGAGTAAGTTGAATTTGCTCCACCTGCCTTTCAAAAAGTGAAAGCCTTTAAAAAAGTATGGGTCTAATATACAGGGCACACTGTTACAAAGCCAAAACACTCATTTGCTGGGGAGTGCTATATAAATGTCAATACATTTTAACTAAAGATAATGGATTTCATCATTACTTTAAGATACAAGTAGAAAATGTTGATAACCTATATCCCATATCCAGGATCGATACAGAACTTAATCTGATTTTCTTTGGTGCTATTCAGTATCACACAGAGTTCTTTAACTTTAAAAGGAAACCCATTCAGTCTCCTGCCTAATCCTTTAAAATATACTTTTGAAGTTATTCCTTATTTTTAATGCAAACCTAATTAAGCTAGGATGAGTCCGTTAAAATTTTATGATTCTTGTAGTATTTTCAGTTGTTGGCCAATATGGTTATTTTTGCAATCAACTTCTGTCACAATTGATCTGAAGTAGTTATTTATTTTGGAGCTATCTGGGAAGCAAGGCCAGCACATTGTGGAGATGCTGCATCCTGCTCTATTACAAACTTCATTCATGTTTCTTTAACTGAAACCTTTTTCTACTTTGTTTCCTCTTTTATAAAATAAATTTTTCTGTGACATTTTAAAAGTATTTTTCTTTAGAATTATGGATTAGTTCTATTTTCTTAAAGCATTATGACATTTTTAAAAAATGGTAATTTTGCTTATCCTAAGAGCTCCATGAGAAATGTAACTTCAAATTGTGTAAGTTGATAAAGGTGTATTTTTAAAGTTATTACTTTATGTAAATACAAATTTGTATTATAATTTAACACTTGCTATGATAGATACCAAACTGTTATGATAGAAAATCTGTCGCTGAACTATTCATTTAGTATTACTCTGATACCTTAATAATGTTTTCCTTCCAGGGAAGCCCTTGTAACAAGAAACCCTGTGAGACTGGTATAATGAAATGTCTGATAATCAGAATTTACTTAAAAGTAGAACATGTTGGAAAACTTCAACATTTCTGTTAGACCTTCATACTTGAGCATTCAGTTGGTTACCCAAAGGTTCCCAATTCTTGGACTGAAAAACATTGAAGTAAAAATATAGCATGTGTTGGACTGAAATATTCTCCGTATCATTTATGTTCTACTCACTCACAAACTTAAAAATTAAATCTGGGACTTGTTACAAGGTCAGAGCGATTGTTAACACTTTTTAAAATGATCATCTCTGTGACTTGTGTATTATATATAAAAATGAAATTTTCAGGAAAAGTGCACTTTAAGAATACTTTCTCTTACTAATTTTTATGTTGACCAAATAATCTGTGCTAAGTCCTTGGAATGCTTATTCTTTGGTGAAAATGTCATTGGTTATGATAATTAGTTTTATAATTATTTTTGCATCGCTGCAATATTTCCTTCATCTCTCTGTTCCTTATCCCTCTTTTCTGTAAGCTCCCCTCAGTTGCCTGCTACAGTCTCAGCCTTGCTTTTGCACATTTTGATAAGATAATTTATAAACACAAATGTTTACAGTGAACTTCTTCCTCTTGAAACTGGCCTGGTCTTCTTTTTCCCCCCCCTAAGAATTGGTTAATCATTCTTACTAATGACTTTTTTCTAAACAGTATTTCTTGGTATTTGGTAGATTTGGATTGCATGGTAAAATGCCCATTTTAACCATGTATACCTTTTTCAAATAAATTGAGTCAAAGATTTCTGATCTTCCGTGTGCATCTGTTTTTAGTTTGGGGCTAGGACTAGCCTTCACTTTGCCTATCTAAGTTCTACCCTCATTGGGACCTAAATGAATGTGAATAAATAACAGGTTGCCCCAGATCCCAATTCTTCAAAGCATTTCAGGCCCGTGTGATTATTGCTGACTGAAAGCTTTGGGTAGTAATAGTTAGTAAATTGTTAACTACCAGTGCTGTGCCTATCACCTAAGAAAACTTTAAATGGCTCATCTCAGTAAAATATTTTTATTTCAGATTAATATGAGGGTACATACAACTAGGTTACATTGTTTCGGTGAATTCTGAAAAGAAGTCTGAATTGTAGTTGAGTCCTTCACCCAAGAGGTGTGCCGTATACCCCTACATTGTACCTGCTAGGTGGGGACCTACCAAACCTCCTCCCTACTTTCTTGAATTTGTTTTTCTCTCTCATGTGGGCTGCCTGTAGTTGTTAATCTTTTAGTGTCAATTTAGTAAGGTATCTTGGGCATCCCATGTACTCCATAGTAAAACGAATATTCCCCACATCCATCCAGGTAAATAAAAAAGAGACAAAATCTCCATCTTTTTTATGGCTGAAGAGTAGTCCATGGTATACATTACATACACCACAGTTTATTAATCCATTCATGTGTTGATGGGCACTTGGGTTGTTAATGAGTATATTTTGAAAGCATTAGGGGAGAATTTTCTACCTGCAGAATCAATATTGGCAGAGGTGATTAATTCGCCTCTGACATGGAGGGTTTTGGCCTTCACTTAAGAAAATGTTCCTGTTATCATTAATGATTTGAATGATTAATTTCAGATAGCTCTTGTGCAAGTAGAGTGATCATAAAGACATCAGTTTCTTTTATTCTTTGTCAGCCAATAATTCAATGCTAGAAAGGATTCCATATTGCTTAATTTCCCTGATTGATTACTGGATTCTCTTGAGCCCTTTTCATGTTAATTGGCCATAGCTTTATTCCATTGGGAGGGAGGAGTTTTCTTGCTTTTTATGTTTCTGGATAGCCTGAAGAGCTGCAGGATATCCCTTTCTTCTCTTGTGCAAAACTACCTTGGCTAATTGTGGCCCTTTACTGTCCCAGATACATTTTAACACTGGTCAGGTTCCACAAACATTCTTGCTATTGCATTTATCTCTTGAGTGAGGATTCGCTATTGTAGCATCCTTACATATAAGCACAATTTCACTTTTTTCCCAGCACTGATGCTCTTCTTTAACAACTTCAAATTTGAAATTTTTCCCACAAAATAACGTAATAGTCCAACAACTGCCTGAAAGGCAGCCATAGGAATGCTGATGCAGTACAGAACTCACCCAGATACATCATAGAGACTGATTTCAAATAGATTTATCACACCTTAAATCCCAAAGTGTACTTTTGTGTGTGTGTGTGTGCATCTGCATCCTCAGATAAAAGGCAGAAACAACTATCTTGGGTCTCTACTTTGAAGCATTCTGTGCTTCCCAGGGGATTTTGCTGTTGCTTTACCCAGCCAGCTACCAAGGGCATGCCAACATGAGTACAGACTTGCCCCCCAAAAGAGAAACTTTAAAAGTTTGAGTTACTAACAATTAAGACCACAGTATTTTCCTTTTCTGGAGCAAAACAACCATGACCTCTACAAAACACAACATAATCCAGTGTTAGTAGCAGAATGGTATATTCTTTGGCCTACTCAGAAAGGCACAGCATACATCATTCAAATGTAGCAATCTGTGGTGGCCACTACAACTTGGGTTTTTAGCCATTTCATAAGTTTACAAGAGCTGGTCATATACTTCGGGGGGGAAAAAATGTAAGTGTATACACGTACACCAGCGCACATACACCATCCACCGCCCACGTGTCAATTTTGGCTTCAGGCTTATCAAATGGTGGCAAGACTAAATTAAATTAAACATGCTGATGTATTAATTTAGCTTAGAAAGTCAACGCAGAAAGAACTTTTAAAAAAACCTTTGGTAGCATGTTAAGTCACACTTCAGTTTGGAGAGAGAAAAACCCTCAATTAGAAATGTCTCTAACTTACATGAGTTAATAAAAAGCTTCAAACCCATCAATATTCTTTAAAAAAAAGTCACCCACATTAATTCTAGAGGTCTCTATAAATCAACCAGCCCCTCTGTTACATAATTTTCAATGGCTATTTTTTAAACACACTTAAAGTTTAAAAATAAACAGCAAATCACAGTGGCCTTTAAAAATTCCATAAAATACCAAATTCAAAAATTACACAAACTCTTACAGCCAAAAGCCAAGGAGAGACTTATAAAAACAATTTGAGAATTAAAGACCTTTAAATATTTTGGTAAACTGAAAGATCGTCCAAGTCCCATCCTATCTCTGTCCCTGTGATGGGTGCCTGGCACGGGCTGGCTCAGGTGATGTCAGAAGCACTTGCCAATAAAACAAGAGGAGCTTGTGCACATGTCTTTGTGCCAGGGAAGGAATGGGCAGCAGCTTTTAAACCAGGTTGAATTCCCTCAGGTTTAGTTGCAGAATTGTGTCTTTGACAGCAGCAAACACAAAGCGGATATTCTCTGTATCTGTAGCACACGTGAAGTGAGAGTAGATGACTTTCTCCTTGTCAGGATTCTGATCTTGGTAAAGCTTCAGGATAAAGTCTCTGGCTGCCTTCACATCCTGCTTTGGTCCTAGTCACACATGTAATCAGAGGAATAAGAAAGAGTCCCTATCGTGTCCTCCCCCAAACCCTTTTTAAGGCACTCTTGTTCTTACTGGGGATCCTTTGATCTGCCTTTATTTCTGGGGAATGGTTTACCTGAAACATTATTGTGTCTCATTATGAACCCATGAAATACTAGCATTTTTAAGTGTTCTTGGGTACCTAAAAACTGTACTTGAAAGTGATTTGATTAAAAAGTGACCCAATTAAATTTTCTGATTTGGATCAATTTTGAAGAGAAATAATCTTTATTAACTTATACAGACAGATGTGGGCTAGGAGAAAGAAAGGGAAGAATGTGGGAACTAACATTATTACAGACTGATTTAAAGCTTGAGGGCTCTAATCCTCTATCAGTGATATTTGAGGCCTCTTGTATCTGAAGTAAATTAGCAGTAGGGCACTAAACTTCCCTGCCCTGGACAGGTTATGAATAAAGAACTTGAGGGTCCCCTCGTGTCTGGGAATGAGGATTGCCACACTTCAACCTACATCTAAGAAGAGATAACCTGGGCACAGCTCTGCTCTTGACTTAGCGGACAGCTGTATACGCTGATAATACACTGTACCCCGTCATGACGCCAGAGCCAGAGAAGCCAGGCTGCCAAGAGAGCAGGGAGGGGGCAGCACCCCCACTGTGAGGCACGCTAGCAGGGGAGGATCAGGAAGGCCTCCCGAGGAGGAGCGGCCTCAGCCGGGTCTTAGACTACTGGAGTTGGTAAGAGGAGTTAGCTGAGAGGCGTGTGGGGAGGTGCTGAGGTGTGACACTGTGGCGCAGCGAGGGCTTCCCTTCAGAGGTAGGGCTGGGGAGACAGGCTGCCCGGGCTGCTCGGGGAGCCCCTGGGAGCTGGGCCGTGCTGCCTCTGGACTGACGCCGGGGAGACCAACACAGAAACTCTGTCCACAAGATCAACACTTACCTGTGTATTCTGGGAAATAGCTAATTAGATGAGAGTACATGATTTTCTCTTCCAAAAGATCTTTCTTATTTAAGAACAAAATCACGGACGAGTTCAGAAACCAGGGGTAGGTGATGATGGTTTTAAATAAGGCTTTGCTCTCTTCCATGCGGTTCTAAGGGAGAAACAAGAAACTTAGGATAAACTAGAAAGCAATAACATTTTGGAAACAACATGCTAAATTACTAGTCTATCCGTCCTTCTCTCGCTCTGCTGCAGTCTGAGTCCCTGCTCTGCTGAAGCTGGTGTGTATGTGGGACCCACCAGCACCTGCTCTCCCACTTCTGATTACCTCCCTCCCCTACCATCACCTATTACACCCCATCTCTTCTCTAGCCCCAACAAACATGTAAGGAAATAAGAAAGGCTTTCGTGCAACTTGGAAAAGAAAGGTTCATGCCCACATTTGACAAGTTTTCTGTGTCATGTAATCATTGGGATTACCAAGTGGGGAGTGCCAGCTTCAGACCAGAGATGGCCACTTCAGTTGGCTGTGACTTCCAGAAGGAGCCTGTGGAGGAAGGCAGGTAGAAGGCTCTTCCGCTGAGCCACTGGCAGAGGGGCACCGACGCACCTGAGCCTACTCTGTGCTGCATTTCACAAGCATGTCACTGTCCCCATGGGACGGATGAGCACACTGTTGTCTGGAACATTTAAATAACTCTCCCATACCTGTATACTAGTGGGATCTGGTAAAGATTATGTAGAAGGATAGTCATAATTTCTAAACATTAGACATATGCAAGAAAATATTAAGTGCTCATAATTTATAGAGTAGATAGGGCACATACAGATCTCATCTAGTAACAATACTTGTTCTGGATACCACTCTGCCAGGTTGCTCTCTCCAAAATTTTTTTTGTTTGTTTGTTTTTTGGTCAGAGGCTCTATTTCTCCAGCTAGAGTGCGGTGGCATCATTATAGCTCACTGCAACCTCAAACTCCGAGGCTCAAACAATCCTCTTGGTTCAGCCTCCAAGTAGCTGGAACTACAGGCTGCACCACAAGAGCCAGCTAATTTTTACTATTTTTTTTTTTGGTAGAGATGGGATCTTTTTCTTGCTCAGGCTGGTCTCAAAATCTTGACCTCATGCAGTCCTCCCACCTCGGCCTCTCAGCATGCTAGGATTACAGGCATGAGCCACCACCTCATTGGGCCTACTTGCAAATATTTCTAGGAGGATAAAAAACAACTTCCCTTTACAAAGGGAAAGGACCAGACTGGAAAATGTTAAAGCTCAGCACACATGTTCTAGAGAGACATTCCATAAATCTCTACTTCCCTACAACTGCCAGATGCCCAGACTCATTCTCCCATGCAAATTGTTTTGGGGATTAAGATCTGGAATACATTGCCACAGTAGCAACCCCTCACCTGTTTTTAAAACTTCTTTAAAATGTATTATGATCTTATCAGTAATGATCTTCATAAAATATATGAAAAAATTTCCTGTACAACATAATGAATGGATATAATACATACCCACAACCAGGAGGGGAAATTCACAAGTGGCAACCACTTAATTTTTAACAAAATACTTTGTGATCTTTAGGAGAAGAGAAAATGTTTAATTTCCAAGCATATTGAGCTGAGATACTAGTCCCTTGTGCACATTTCCTGAGAAATGTCACAAGTAATTTTGAGACAGATTTGGAGCTAATTTATATTGATAACCAGATGTCTTTAAAAAAAATTCCCCCGCTTGGGTGAGCAAGGCAGATTTCTGTTCTTTGCACAATGATAGAAGAAATTGGGTTAATCCTCCACTAATTAGGTAATGTAGCTGTGCTCCTCTGAGAAAAGTCTGCTCTCAAGAAATACGAGGTACGGTTTGCTCATAGTTATTGCCTAATGCTGGACAGAGTTCTTTATTGATTTACTTTAATGCCCTGGAAACAAGACATCTTTCTAAAAGGTCAAAAGGTCTTGTGCAAGTTCAAGGGAAAAGACCATGGGGAAGACTTTAGTATTTGATAGAAAACACCCCCAAGATTACACCGTGACTGTGATGATCCTCTTCACTTTCCAGGTAGGTCCAGCTAATGGATTTGGACTCAGCCAGTGCTATGGAAGCTCTGAGGGGACACTGGATCAGTCCCAGATGCCCTGAACAAGTCCTTCCCAGGGGAAGTAAAGGCAGATGCAATTCCAGGCAGCCCAGGACTCCACTAGGGACTGAACGTGGGAGCGCCATGGGCAAATGGAGGCTGGGAAGCCTGTGCTCAGTAAATATGTTAGCCACAGTGTTGCCCAACTGTGGCTGTTCATTACAATCCCTGAGGGGCTTGGAAAAGAAACCCCCAACGTAACCCCAATAAATATGAATCTCTAGTGTAAAGTCCAAGAGATTCCACTTGCTGCCAAAGAGAGAACCTCTCCTTTTGAATGATTTCTAATCTTAGCAGCACATTAGATTGACCTGAGGAGGTGTTTTTAAAAATTACTATGCTCAGGCCACACCCACCACCAATTAAATCTGAATCACTGGGGTTGGACTCATCAGACTCAGGGTTTGTTTTGTTTTGTTTTAGAGACAGAGTCTCACTCACTCTTCGTAGAGTGCCATGGCGTCACAGCTCACGGCAACCTCCAACTCCTGGGCTTAAGCAATTCTCTTGCCTCAGCCTCCCAAGTAGATGGGACTACAGGCACCCACCACAATGCCCAGCTACTATTTGTTGTTGTTGCACTTGTCCTTGCTGCTTAGCTGGGCTGTCCTGGGCTGGGTTCGAACCCACCAGCCTGGGTGTATGTGGCTGGAGCCATAACCACTGTGCTCCAGGTGCTGAGCCAGGGTTTTTAAGTTATTCAAGGAATCCCAGTATGTACCCAGCTCTGAGAACTGGGGATCCAGGCTAGTTGATGTTCAATCCTTCTTATGTATTTGAATTTCCTCTGATCATGTTAAAATGTAGGTTCTGATTTCATCTGGATTGATATGGTAGATTTGCGATTGCCACAGCACCCAGGTTATCCTAGGCTGCTAGTCCACGGACTACAGTTTGAGTAATGAGACTATTTGACTTAAGGAAAAGGGTCTATCAGCTGACATGGAAACCACAGAAATAGGTCTCTGGCTTCCACAGCTAACTAAATTCCCCACCCAGCCTACCTCATTGTTACACTCAGCCAGGACCTGGTCGTATTCGCTCAGAGCAACCAAGAAAATAATGGAAGTGACGCTCTCAAAGCAGTGAATCCATTTCCGTCTCTCAGACCGCTGGCCGCCAACATCCACCATCCTGTTCAATAGAAAAACAGTATCCAATGTACTCAGTACTTCTATGAAACCAACTGGGGTGTAGACAAGATGGCTGACTGAAGCCAGCTTTCCACAGAGGCTCCCGTCCAGAAGGAGAGTTAAAGGACAGAAATGTAGCAAGTAACCTGGTGGATTAGAGCTGTACCAAGAGAGAAGGTTGAAGAACGGACATCAACCCCGCTGAGGTGAGCTGCGACCCCAAGGATACAAACAAAAGGTACAAAATCTATCACCAAGCAGATGGGAGTCCCCTCCCCCATGAGAACAGCTTGGAATGCCCCACAAACAAACGAGCAGAGTTCAAAGGTCCTCCCACTACACTCCACAGAAGAGACCCTCTAAAAACTGGACCTACCTCCCCTACTAGGGTGCCACGGCATTCTCCTGCCAGGCATAAAACTGTATATATTCTCTACCTGCAACTCTGAGCTCCCAGCACTCCCCTCCACTCTCACTCTAAGGTCTGGAGGCCTATCCCCCAGGAGTCCAGATTCTTGGGTGATTTCTTGAAGGGTGTGGACAGGGCCTAAACTGCAGCTGGTCAGTGCTGGCTCTGGGGCACGGGAGTTAGGAGAGGACAGTCGGCTCAGAGGGAACCACACCGGAGTGGCAGTGACCCAAGCAGCCGTCTTTTAGCAACAATAGGGCTCACTCCTGGATATTTCAAAGCCACACCCCCTGTCTCCCTGGGCAACCAGAGGAGGCTGGGCATCTACTCAGGTGGAAACCACCACAGAACAGATCTGGGACAGAAACACAGGCCCCATGAGTAAACGGTTTGCCCCGTGCTCCTGGGTGGAGCGTGGGGACTAGAAATTCACGCACAGAGCCGGGAAATTCCCAAGGCGGGGCTGACCCAGAGGACCGCTTTACTGAGCCTAAGACGGCCGTCAGGGGATCATCAGTCTATAGACAAAGGAAGACAGGAGACTAGAACTGGCAGGTAACCAAATACAAACCTGCAGGAGCAAGGACAGGGCCGGAGGTGCAGGCTCTGGGAACTCAAAACAGCTTCTCTTCTGCAGGGGAATTTAGCAGGGACAGAAACAAATTCCTACAAAGTTGTTCTGTTCTGTTCTGTTCTGTTCTATTCTGTTCTGTTCTGTTCTGTTCTGTTCTGTTCTGTTCTGTTCTGTCAGTAACATCAAACAGGGGCAGGGCTAGAACTGAGTGAACACCCCCCAGCCTCCATCAAGCACCCGATGTTATCAGGCCTCACCTCCCCCTGCTAGATAGAGGCAGAGTGCAGCGACCTGGCTGAGCAGAAATAGACTTTCTTATGATTCAGGCAGGTGCAAACCCCTGGAGTATCAGTTCACTACAGGCAACTGAGTCAAAGCCCTGAGGGACTATCAGTGACTGGGTGTGACAGAGGTACGAGGTGGGGAAGGAGGCATCAACCTTCCCAGATTGATCTATTTGCTGGGTGGGTCCTCCTGACTCCACAGAGCACTGGAGCAAGCCGTATCAGAGTAGTCACCAGACACCTGCGATCCAGTTGCCAGAGACCTTTTAAACTCTCCCACCTGAAACAGGTGCTGACTGAGACAATTGATTTGGACCTTTTGAACTGAGCCAATTGCTTGAGGACTGTTCAGGTTGTGCCCTGAGTGTGTGGTTGTAGGAAGGTTTGATTCTCCTTTTCCAATTGTTGCCTGTGAGGGGGCAGGGTGACTTAAACGCTGGTATTTCTTCACAGCTGAGACTTCAACCCAGAGTAACTGTTTCACTAGGGTTGAACACAGACCAGCTGAAAACAAGACAGAACCACTTAGCCCCACAACACCAAACAACTCCCCAGTTTCTCAGGCCATAGGACTGTACAAGTCCTCGACAAAGCTCCAGGGGAAAAATCAAATGGTGTAAAATAATCATGGGGTGGGTTCAGCAGAAAAACTCTGGTAACATGAATAACCAGAATACATCAAACCACCCCCCAACCCCCCCAAGGAAATATATGGCAGATGTAACTGAAGATCCCATT
>CAUYPK010059469.1:0-29653 GCA_963574355.1 Loris lydekkerianus
TCATCTGTATGTTCAAACAGAGCTTCAGCTGTATCTGATGTGAGGGTATCAGCATAGACATTGTCATCATCACTGAGTTCGGAGATATCATCATCACTGCTGTCGGTCTCATACAAAGCGCAGTCTTCACTGCCATCCATCGCATTACTAATGCAGCATTTCTTGAAGGTGCCTACCTCTTCAGCTCAGCCAGGACTTGTGAACTGAGCTGAATTACCGCCCCCTCAAGCAGATGGCAGAAGACGACTGGAGACTACATGTATTTGATTAGGTGCGCGCACACCGAATCAAATAACCTGTATGACCCAAGTATATACGGTAAATCCTTGTGTGTATGAAATGCAGCAGCTGAGGCACTAGCTAAAGAGCATTCCAGCTAAGACCACATCTGAGGCAAGATAAAATTCTTCACTTGCTGAAACTGCCTGCTCTGGATAAGCTCCAGATAAGCACTCCATACCTTGGTCTAGTGGCCCTCTCCTGCCTCTGCCAGGTTCATTCCCCAGTCAGGGAAGCTGTCCCCTTCCTTTTAAATTAATTAAATGATTCTTGACATTTTCTTTTTTATTCTTTTCTCTCCCATGAACAGTTTCAGATTCCTTTTCTTTTTTATCTGAGATCTTACAGGGTTGGTGGGCCTGGGTGTCCAGGTTTTCTCCGCTGAGAAGCTAAAATCCTACAATCATGGCCAGACAGAAATGTGAGCTGGGCCCCATTTGAGGCTGGCAAAACTTTCTTTTCTTTGAGCTGTCTTTGGAGTGGTTCTATCTCTTGTGGTGACTCTTTAGGATAACTAGGCATCCTTGGCTAAGTCCTAACTATGGTTTATGCTTATTGATTCTGGTGAGTAATTTTGAGGGGAGGGGGCTGCCTTTGGAAAAAAGGTTCAAAAGCCTAGAAGATCCGCTGGGTGTCTCAGCCTAAACCTAATAATAAGTAATGAGAAATTTCAAGTAATCTTTTTTAAATAACTCTATGGTCAGAACTCAGTGCAATGAAAATCTGATATTCAAGCTTCTTCTTTGCTGTGTTCAGAACCACATAAATGAATTTAGAGGGGACTTCTAATGACTCTGACCCATCGAAGAACACAGAAAAAGGCAGCTTCTTTTTGCCCTAGCCTTGTGATCTTCTGTCTTCCTATGGAGTCTGAAGAGTCACAGAGAGGTCCCCCAGAGGGAAACTCCGCCATCTTTTGTACTGTGTTATGGGATCTCTTTGGCTTTGGGTTGCAGAGATCACTTTGTACTGAGACCACACGTGACTTTTGCGTGTGGCTGGTAGGCCACTAGAGAGCTGCAAAACAGCTTTGGGAGAGGCCTGAAAGCAGTTAGTTACAGGAACTGGTCATTCCTAAGGGACTACTCCAGTCTCTGCATTCAGATGAGAAAGGCACAGTCTAAACATGCAGAGAAATGTCTTTGTATGGAAGTGATAAGCAGAAAAGTGTTTTTTGTATTGAGGTGCTCTGTGGAAGCTTGCACAGCCTGTCTTTTGAAGTTTTCCACTTTTGGGGGGACCTGAGTGTTACCAAAAAATCAGCATATGTCTCTAAATCAGTGGTTCTCAACCTTCCTAATGCTGCAGCAATTTAATATAGTTCCTGTGGGTCGCGACCCACAGGTTGAGAACTGCAGTTTGGAGATTAATAAAATGGAAATGTATTAATCTTCTGGAAGATGAGGAGGTTGTCAGACTCCTGTCCTTAAGTATCATTATCCTGATTCTGAGTAGAAATAGAGAGGTTTTCAAGGGGATCATTCTGATTAATCCCATCTTTGATGAAGACAATCTCATCACCTCCACTCAGACAATTCCCTTGAGTCATTCCTGTGATACAAAGAACAAAGAACACTCCCCCGCCCCTCTTGACCACTGACCTTAGCCAGGGATGCAGGTTTTTAGAGACAGAGTCTCAGTTTATTGCCCTCTATAGAGTACTGTGGCATCACAGCTCATAGCAACCTCTAGCTCCTGGGCTAGGCGATTCTCTTGCCTCAGCCTCCCGAGTAGCTGGGACTACAGGGACCCACCACAATGCCCGGCTATTTCTTGTTGCAGTTTAGCCAGGGCTGGGTTTGACCCCCCACACTCGGTATTATGGGGCTGGCGCCCACTGAGCCACAGGCGCCACCCAGGGATGCAGGTTTTAATTCCCAAAAAGAGTTGGGGAGGTTTTAGAGAGATAAAAAACATTTTTACTCCTTTTCAAGTCATTCCCCCTGTTACAGATATGTTGCATATTGGCAAAGTCTGGGCTTTTTCTGTGACCGCCACCCTATTAGTAAACATAGTACTCCTGAGGCATTATAATCTCTCACACCACACTCTCGCCTTACTCTCCCATCTTCCCACAACTTAGAATCTCCAAAGTCTCTTATTAAACTCTCCAGGGCATGGAAAATTTCTTTCCTGCTGGGTGGGACAAGTTCCTCCAAATATCAAAGACTTATAGTACTGAACTACAGTAGAGTTGGCATGGAGAATTGTTTCTTTGTTGTTGTTGGGTTGTTTGTTTTGAGACAGAGTCTCACTTTGTCACCCTCAGTAGAGTGCTGTAGCATCATACCTCACAGCAATTTCAAACGCTTCAGCTCAAGTGGTCCCCTTGCCCCACCCTCCTGTGTAACTGGGACTACAGGCACCTACCACAACACCTGGCTATTTTTAGAGATAGGATCTTGATCTTGCTCAGGCTAATCTCAAACACATGAGTTCAAGCAATCCACCCAGCTCAACCTCCCAGAGTGCTAGGATTATAGGCATGAACCACCACACTGGCCTAAGCATGGAGAATTTTAACACCATCCAAGTGGAAAGCAGCAGATCTCCTTTCTGCTCAAAGATCCAATTGGAAAAAAAAAATGTTGAAGGTAACAAACATTCAAGGTCAACCCTGTGAGTGTACTTGGAATTTCAATAAGTTCTCCTCTAACACTTAAGGGGAAAATTCTGAACCCCCTAAACCAACATAAATACATTTCCAGGTTCAGGGATGTTTTGGAGAACTTGTTAGAGACAAATGCAACAAGATCAGCTGATGTTTCCACAGCTGAGACCACATGCTATTCCCAAAGAGAACATCAATGCTGTGTTTTTTTGTTTGTTTGTTTTTCTCTTTGTTTTTTTCTTTTTGAGACGGAGTCTCAGTCTGTTCCCCTGAGTAGAGTGCCCAGGCACATCATCATGTCTCACAGCAACCTCAAAATCTTGAGCTCAAATGATCCCCTTGCCTTAGCCTCCAGAGTAGCTGGGAGTACAGGTACCCACCACAATGCCCAGCTGGTTCTTCTATTTGTAGTAGAGACGGGGTCTCATTATTAGTGACGCTGGTCTTGAACTCATGAGCTCAAGCAATCCACCCACCTCAGCCTCCCAAAGTGCTGGGATTACAGGTGTGACCCACCACACCTGATCCTGTAAGCCTTGCTCTTGATGGACTCATAATAAATAAAAGCAAAACATTTTAGGGATAAATGCTTTAGAATCAAGAAAATGACAAATTGAAGAATAACCACTGCCAAAAGTGTGAGGAGTTTTTAAAGAATTTAGAAGAGAAATTAAATTTATTAAAATAATGACTTATGAGAGAAACATGTTATATATGCATATCTATGTGTGTGTGTATGTATATGTACACTCATATGTATAGGAGATTATTTTAGCTCCCAATCAATAGAGAAATGCAATGTGAAAGAATCTAAAATAAACTGTGGGTGACTTCTTTTTTCTTTTTTGAGACAGAGTCTCACTATGTCGCCCTTCAATAGAGTGCTATGGTATCACAGTTCACAGCAACCTCAAACTCTCAGGCTTAAGCGATTCTCTTGCCTCAGCCTCCCAAGTAGCTGGGACTATAGGCAACTGCCACAATGCCTGGCTATTTTTTGTTATACTGACATTGTTGTTCGTCAGGCCAAGGCCGGATTTGAATTCACCAGCCCCAGTGTATGTGGCCAGCACCCTAGCCACTGAGTTATAGATGCTGAACCTGGGTCACAACTTCTATTTGTGTGTTTTGAAAATTGTCTTCATAAGATAAAAGGAATTGTGAGCTGAGAAGGTGCCTTGGCTTTGGATGTAAAATGAGAAAGTATCATACAAACACACGTCAAGGAGGAGTGTGGAAATGATCCAATAAATACAATTTAATTTCACCCCCAGGTGAAAGGTGATTAATTCACTCCCACACCCCTTCCAATATTCCAGTTCCCCCTCTTAGCTCCTCACAGCCTCATCATCTGTGACTCATCTGATATGTACCTTCAGGGACATTTTTGAACATTTTTTAAAAACAGAAATTAATCAGAACTTTAAAAAAAAAAACAGAAATTAATCTCAATTTATATATGCTGTGAAGTGTGGGAAATAGTAAAATTGTTACAGTATTTTTTATATTGAACAGCATCACTAACAAAAAAACAGAACTTTCCCTTGCTGGCTGCCAGGCCACTGTGTTGGCGTTTCTTTACCGAGTGTCTAATCTTTACACTTTGGGAAAAACTCCTTTGTGAAGTAGCGAGTGTGGTCTAGTAAGTGTTTCAGTAAAGACTCTAGAACAGGTTAACTGAATTTTCTTGATTGAAATGTGAGGTGATAATAATTCCACGGTCAGAAACTATTTGAAATTAGCCCCATTCAGTTTGGAAGGATTCATTGTATAGTCCAGTTTTGGAAAACTTCCAACCAATCCTTATTCCATCTGTTATCATCAACACATATGATATTTAAGACCTAATCTGGAAAGATAAAGTTCAGTACTTAGTAAATAAATGCTTCTTTTTTAGTAAATAAAATGATCTTAAAATACATCTTGCCCAACAACATAAAAAATTTTCACATTTTCCTAATTAGATCAAAATGTGATGGGATTAAAGAAGAGAGGCAGGTTGGGAATAAAGTGGGTGGAGAGACCCTCTCCAATAAAAGGCCCTTGAAGGTGAGTTTCTCTCCAGATCTGAGCTGTCCTTGACCAGAGCTAGAAGCCAGAGGAAGCCTAGCAGAGGAGAGGTGAGTTCATCATTGTTTTTTTTCCTTCAGATTAGTATGAGGGTACATACAGTTAGGTTACATTGTTTGCATTTGTAAGGTAACCTTTAAGGTGTACTTGTGTTTTTTATGCAGAGAGTGTCCCATATACCTGTGCATTGTTCCTGAGGGGTAGGAACCTGCTGATACCCCACCCCCATTTCTCGAATTTATTGTTTGTTTGTTTGTTTATTTATTTATTTATTTATTTATTTATTTATTTATTTATTGAGACAAATTCTCACTCTGTCACCCTGGTTGAGTGTTGTGGTGTCATAGCTTACAGCAAGCTCAGAACTTCCGGGCTCAAGCTATCCTTCTGCCTCAGCCTCACGAGTAGCTGAGACTACAGGCACCAGCTGTAGTTTTTCTATAGTTTTCCCTGGTTAGTTTTTCTATTTTTAGTACAGACAGGGGTCTCACTTTTGCTCAGGCTGGTCTTGAACTCTTGACCTTAAGCAATCCACCTGCCTTGGCCTCCCAGAGTGCTGGTAATATAGGCCTGAGCTACCATGTCCTGACCCTGTCTTGAATTTAATTGAGTTTTTCTCTCAGATGAGCATTTTTTTGCTAAGGTACAAGTTTCACATTAGTATTAAGTATCATAAGAATGGAAAGCAAGAATCCAACAGTACTCAATTATAATATGAAGCCAGTAGATGATCTACTACACATACCCACATAAGAAAAAAACTCAAATCAATTCAAAGTGGAGGATAGGGGAACAAAGGAACCGGGGGGGGGGGGGGAAAGGGGGTTGAGGTATATGGCACACCTCTTGGGCACAACTATAAGGACACACTATAAGTTGAGCAGGACACAACTATAAGAGGGTCTTTACCTAACAAATGCAAATAGTGTAACATAATTCTTTGTACCCTCAATGAACCTGAAACAATAAAAAAAAAAAAAAAAGTACATGGGATGTTGGTTTTTCCATTCTTGTGATAATTTACTTAGGAAAGTGTTCTCCTAATCCATACAAATTGTAACAAAGGAAACAAAACCTCCATCATTTATTCTTACATTTTTGCTACTAAAATTTCTTCAAAGAACAGATAGGATGCAGTAGTATGAGGAGTAAGGTCTTTATTCAGGTAGTGTTGTCTGAGGCCAGCTCCATAAGAGACACACAAGTGAACATGAAGACACTGGGACCCCTGCCTCAGCAGCAGGCAGGAATTTGATTTTCAATATTCCAGCTGGAGAAATGACAATTGTTTGTTTTCTTGAATGGAGTTAGAACTTGGTGGACTTTATGAGATGGTGAATACTGTTTCAGCCACTGATTTAGTCAACCTCTCAGATTCTGCTGCAGGTTTTGTTCTCTTTTCCATTTTCCCCACACTCCATCCCTTGGCAGCAGTGTCCTGATATATAATTCCTGTCTCCCCAGGCTCAGTCTGTTCAGACTTCACATTACTGAGATCACAGTGTTTGTCACCTCCCATAGGTCCTCAAGTTTCATCCATGATATTGTAAATGGAAGGATTCTCCTTCTATTTTTTTTGCATAATATCTCATGGTGTTGATCCCAGGATCTTCTAATCCACACTTCCAACAACAACCTTGGGGAGCCTCCTTGCTCTGGCCCAGTGCACAATGCTGCACTAAGGCAGTGCTGACAACCAACACTGGAGTTCACCTTGGTGGCCTCACAAGTGGGTTGCTGGATCACAGGGTAGTTTTATTTTTAATTTTCAGAGGGAATTTGTTACTGTTTTCTACAGTGGTGTACAATTTGCATTTTGACCTACAGGGTACAATGGGATCCCTTTCCCCTAGACCCTGACCAATACTTCCTGTGTTTTTGAGAATCACCATCTTAGCAAGTGTGAGCTGATACTTTATCATGATTTTAATCTGTTTATCCCTCATAGTTAATGAAGATGAGGACTTTTTCTAGTACCTGTTGGCCATTTGTATTGTGTTCACTGAATAAATACCCATTCAAGTCCTCTGTCCATTTTTAAATCAGAATGTTAGTAAGCTTTGGGGGGAGGGGTTATTGTTTGTTTGTTTTTGCTACTGAGTTGTATGGGAACTTTGTATTTCATATTAACCATTTCATGCAGCTATCAGGGCTACCATATTGGGAATCTGAGGAACAGACCATTCCACCACTTCAACCCAAAGCCTCATAATGACTGACATCCTTCATTCCAACTGGCATTTAAATATCTCAAGTTTGGGCCAGGAATGGTTTATATTTGTGCTTATGTTGTCTCTCTATTTCCTAGTCCTAGTGATTACATGGAGTAGACAATACTATCTCTGTGTCCAGGGACAATGATCTATTCAACTCACACAAATGCTAACGTCTTGCACGTTTTTTCCCAGACAGGATCATGGCTGAACACTTTAAAGAAGCAAGTAGATGTCCTGTCTGCCAGGACTATCTTGAAAATCCCATGCAGCTGAAATGTGGCTGTGTCTGCTGCCTCCAAAGCATGGACTCCCTGCAAAAGGAGCCCCACAGTGTCCCCTCTGCCCTGAGGTCTCTCAGAAGAGTGATATCAGGCACAATTTGCAGCTGGGGGAGCTGGTGACCAATGTCAAGGCCCTAGAGCCAGTTTTACTGATGAACCCCAGGATGAGGAAGTTCCAAGGTAGGAATCTGTACCACCTGCCCCAAACTCAAAATGGGCCCTGGGAAATAGCTTTTAAATATATCTCTATTACATAGGGGCATTATCTAATTTCAGGCACCTAAAACTATCATGGAATAGAAACAATATCTGCTCCCATCTCTCAATGTACACTGTTAAGTACCCAGGGAATTATAGGGGTACACTGCATCATGCCATGTCACAAGTCCCTGCTGTCCAATAGGGCAGCCACTGGCAGCTGCTGAGCATTTAAAATTTGGAGCTCCAGGTGTAGCCCACCTCTCCCAAGTCATCAGGTGAGTGGAAGAGGGGTCTGGACCTTTTCCCCACATGGATTATTGGTGTGGACAGACAGCTGGAGAAGGGCAGCGAATTGGTGGATTGCTGTATATGAGGTGTAATTTAAAACCACAGACTCTGTTGTAAGGATTTTGCCTGCTTGGCCATGCTGGCCAGCAGGCCCCTCCCTCACGGAGGACAGCAGCTTGCAACTCCTGGCAAAACCCAACTGAGGAAAATTTATTCCTGAGCACAGTTTGGCACCCAAACAGGGAGCCACACAGAATCACAAGGAACTAAGCAACCCGATGGAAAATTGAAAGGAAGGGATCCCACCCAGGAAACAGACATTTTGAATTGTCTGAAATGGTGGGCACCTTCCCTCAGAAAAACAGGAGTGATTAAATAGACCGGACCATTCCTGGTGGGGAATATTGGTGCGGGCTGGCAGTTCAGGCTGCGCGGTGAACTGGCGGGTGGCTGGGCTCAAAATTCCAGATTCAAAAGTGAGACTCTGAGCCACAAAAACTGAGTATAAGTGCCACAGCTGTGGTGGCAGCAAGACCTGGCGGCAGCCAGCACCCTCCCCCACAGCCAATTGAAGTTGCCAGTTTGGAAGAGAACGTGAGAGCAGAGTGGAAAGATTTGTGAAGTGTGGACTCCTGCACTGAGTTGGAAGGTCAGATAGGAGTGCTGTCTGGAACAGAGCAGCTGAGGTTGCACAACAATTAAGTAAAAAAACTTTTACAGAAACTCCAAAATGGCAATCGGCCAGGTTGGGTGGTTACCGTGGTAATGGTATAAACTGTCAATCAGGTATAAGCCTGGGAACCACTCACAATGCCACCTGGTGTCCAGAAAGTATATTGCATTATAAATATATTCCTACAAATATTGATCCCTACGTCATACATATAGATGTATATTTCTACATATATACAAGAATAATATTGATTTGGGGCAGAGACAAGATGGCTGACTGAAGCTAGCTTTCCACAGAGACTCCCATCTAGAAGGAGAGTTAAAGGACAGAAATTTAGCAAGTAACCTAATGGATTAGAGCTGCACTGATAGAAGGTTGAAGAATGCACATCAACCCTGCTGAGGCGAGCTACGACCTCAAGGATACAAACAAAAGGTGCAAAATCCATCACCAAGCGAACGGGAGTTACCCCCTCCCATGAGAATGGCTTGGAGTGCCCCACAAACAAATGAGCAGAGTTTAAAGATCCTCCCACTACACACCATGGGAGAGACCCTCTAAAAACTGGACCTACCTCCCCTACTAGGGTGCCACAGCATTCTCCTGACAGGCATAAAACTGTATAATACTGTATATATTCTCTACCTGCAACTCTGAGCTCCCAGCACTCCCCTCCACTCTCACTCTGAGGTCTGGAGGCCTGTCCCCCAGGAGTCCAGATTCTTGGGTGATTTCTTGAGGGGTGTAGACGGGGCCTAAACTGCAGCTGTTCAGTGCTGACTCTGCAGCACGGGAGTGAGGAGAGGACGATGGGCTGAGAGGGAACCACACCAGAATGGCAGTGCCCCGAGGTGCAGAGCAGCAGCCGTCTTTTGGCAACAATAGGGCTCACTACTGGATATTCTGAAGCCACACCCCCTGTCTCCCTGGGCAACCAAAGGAGGCCAGGCATCTACTCAGGTGGCAACCACCACGGAACAGATCTGGGATGAAAACACAGGCCTTGTGAGTAAAGGGTTTGCCTGAGGCAGTACCGGCCTGGGTGAAGCACGGGGACTAGAAATGCACAGGCAGAGCTGGGAAGTTCCCAGGGCAGGGCTGACCGTGAGGACTGCTTTACTGAGCCTAAGACGCACCCAGCCCTCAGGGAATCATCAGCCTATAGACAAAGAAAGACAGGTGGCTAGAACTGACAGCTAACCTATACAAACCTGCAAGAGCCAAGACAGGACCTGAGGCACAGACTCTGGGAACTCAAAACAGCTTCTCTTCTGCAGGAGAATTTAGCAGGGACAGAAACAAATTCCTGCATAGTTGTTCTGTTCTGTTCTGTTCTGTTCTGTCAGTAACATCAATCAGGGGTGGGGCTGGAACAGAGAGAACACCCCCAGCCTCCATCAAGCACCTGAAGTTGTCAGGCCTCACCTTCCCCTGCTAGATAGAGGCAGAGCGCAGTGGCCTGGCTGAACAGAAATAGATTTCCTTGTGATTCAGGCAGGTGCAAATCCCTGGAGTATCTGTTCACTACAGGCAACTGGGGCAGCTAACTATGGGACTATCAGTGACTGGGTGTGACAGAGGTGAAAGATGGGGAAAGAGGCCTTTGCAGACTGATCAATTTGCTAGGTGGGTCCTCCAGACTCCACAGAGCACTGGAGCAAGCCATATCTGAGTAGTCACCAGACCCCTGCGATCCAGATGCCAGAGACCTTTTAAAGTCTCCCACCTGAGACAGGTGCTGACTGAGACAATTTACTTGGACTTTTTGAACTAAGCCAATCACCCGAGGACTATTCAGGTGGTGCTCTGGGTGTGTGGTGGTAGGAAGGTTTGATTTTCTTTTTCCAATTATTGCCTGTGGAAGGTGGGGTGACTTAATTGCTGGTATTTCTCCACAGCTGAGACTTCAGCCCAGAGTAACTGTTTCACTTGGTTGAACAGAAACCAGCTGAAGATAAGACAGAACCACTTAGCCCCACCACATCAAACAGGTCCCCAATTTCTCAGGCCATAGCACTGTACAGGTCCACAACAAAGCTTCAGGGGAAAAATCAAATGGTGTAAAACAATCAAGGGGCAGAATCAGCAGAAAAACTCTGGTAACATGAATAACCAGAATAGATCAACCCTCCCCAAGGAAAGATATGGCAGATGTAACTGAAGATCCCATTCATAAACAGTTGGCCAAGATGTCAGAAATCGAATTCAGAATTTGCATTGCAAACAAGCTCAATAGAAAGGAGGAAAATTTGGAATTAGAAATTCAAGAAGCAATTCAAAAGTCGGAATTAGAAATTCGAGGACAAATTCAAAAGTTGTCTCAAGAATTTAATGAATTTAAAGACAAAATGACCAAAGATTTTGACACACTGAAGCAATAATTTGCAGCCCTCAAGGATCAAAAAATACAGTAGAAGCCCTCAGTAACAGTGTAGAGCAAGCAGAAGAAAGGATTTCAGACATTGAAGACAAAGCCTTTGAATGCTCCCAAACTCTCAAAGAGAAAGAGAAATTGAGAGCAAAAACAGATCATTCTCTCAGAGAACTCTGGGATAATTTGAAGAAGGCTAAATCCACCTCATTAGAATCCTTGAAAGTGATGACGTGGCCTCGCAAGGCACAGAGGCCCTTCTCCATGAAATTATGAAAGAGAATTTTCCAGACATTCCAAGAGATTCTGAAATTCAGATAGCAGACAGTTTCATAATCCCAGCATGACTCAATCTGAATAAGACATCCCCCAGGCATATCATAATTAACTTCACTAAAGTTAATATGAAAGAGAAAATTCTGAAAGCAGCCAGATGTAAGAAATCCATTACCTACAAAGGGAAGAATATTAGAATGACTGCAGATCTCTCTGCTGAAAGTTTTCAAGCCACAAGAGGGTGGTCATTGACTTTTAATCTCCTAAAGAAAAATAACTTTCAACCCCAGAGCCTGTATCCAGCTAAATAGTGTTTCATTTATGATGGAGAAATTAAATACTTTATTTATTTTTTTATTTAGTAAGTTCATCTTTATTAAAACTGGGGAAAATATTTTCTTTTCAATTTAACATACTGTGAAAATAACATGCCAATGACCCAAATAACCTTAGCACAGAAATTGTTCCTGGGGTCATTGCAACCTATATTTTCCCATATTTGAAAATGTACGCAATAGTAAAAATGTATATATTCACACAAGAAATTAAATACTTTAATGACATTCATATGTTGAAGAAATTTGCCATAACCAAACCAGCTCTTTGGGATATTCTCAGACCTATGCTCCAATCCTCTACCACAAAAGTAAACTCACTCAGAAACTTTTGATCAAACTCCAACTTCCACAGTGGCAAAAGGATTAAAAATGTCCACTGGACTTTCGAAAAACTTGATACCCAAAATTTTACCAGACATATCAATATTCTCCATTAATGTGAACGGCTTAAACTATCCTCTAAAGAGGCACAAGTTAGCTGACTGGATATGAAAACTCAGGCCAGATATTTGCTGCATACAGGAGTCACATCTTACCTTAAAAGATAAATATAATATCAGGGTGAGAGGATGGTCGTCCATATATTAGGCAAATGGTAATCAGAAAAAATCAGGTGTTGCAATTCTATTTGCAGATACAATATGCTTTAAACCAACAAAAGTAAGGAAGGATAAGAATGGTCACTTCATATTTGTTAAAAGTAATACTCAATATGATGAGATTTCAATTATTAATATCTATGCACCCAACCAGAATGCACCTCAATTTATAAAAGAAACTCTAACAGACATGAGCAACTTGATTTCCTCCAGCTCCATAATAGTTGGAGATTTCAACACTCCTTTGGCAGTGTTGGATCGATCCTCCAATAAGAAGCTGAGCAAATAAATCTTAGATTTAAACCTAACCATCCAACATTCAGATTTAGCAGACATCTACAGAACATTTCATCCCAACAAAACTGAATACACATACTTCTCAGCAACCCATGGAACATATTCCAAAATCAATCCCATCTTAGGTCACAAGTCAACCTCAATAAATTTAAAGGAATAGAAATTATTCTGTGCATCCTCTTGGATCACCATGGAATAAAAGTTGAATTCAGTAACAACAGAAATGGATATTCATACAAAAACATGAAAGTTAAATAACCTTATGCTGAATGATAGCTGGGTCAGAGAAGAGATCAAGAAGGAAATTGACAAGTTTTTGGAACAAAACAACAATGAAGACACAAATTATCAGAACCTCTGGGATACAGCAAAGGCAGTCCTAACAGGGAAATTATAGCACTGCAAGCCTTCCTTGAGAGAACGGAAAGAGAAGAAGTGAACAACTTTATGGGACATCTCAAGCAACTAGAAAAGGAAGAACATTCCAACCCCAAACTCAGTAGAACAAAAGAAATAACCAAAATTAGAGCAGAATTAAATGACATTGAAAACAAAAGACTTATACAACAGGTCAATAAATCAAAAAGTTGGTTTTTTGAAAAGGTCAATAAAATAGATAAACCTTTGGCTATGCTAACAGGGAAAAAAAAAGTATAATGTCTAATCTCATCAATCAGAAATGACCAAGATGAAATAACAACAGACTCCTCAGATATTCAAAAAATTCTTAATGAATATTACAAGAAACTTTATTCTCATAAATATGAAAATCTGAAGGAAATTGACCGATACTTGGAAGCACGTCACCTTCCGAGACGTAGCCAGAATCAAGTGGAAATGTTGAACAGGCTCATATCAAGTTCTGAAATAGCATCAACCATACAAAATCTCCCTAAAAAGAAAAGCCCAGAACCAGATGGCTTCATGTCAGAATTCTACCAAACCTTTAAAGAGTAACTAGTACCTATATTACTCAACCTGTTCCAAAATGTAGAGAAAGAGGGAAGACTACCCAACACGTTCTATGAAGCAAACATCACCCTGATCCCCAAACCAGGAAATGACCCAACAAGAAAAGAAAATTATAGACCAATATCACTAATGAATACAGATGCAAAAATATTCAACAAGATCCTAACAAACAGAATCCAGCAACCCATCAAACAAATTATACAGCCTGACCATGTGGGTTTTATCCCAGGATCTCAAGGCTGGTTTAATATATGTAAACTATAAGTATAATTCAGCACATAAATTAAAAAACAAAGACCATATGATTCTCTCAATTGATGCAGAAAAAGCTTTTGATAATATCCAGCATCCCTTCATGATCAGAACACTTAAGAAAATTGGGATAGAAGGGACATTTATTAAACTGATAGAGGCCATCTACAGCAAACCCACAACCAATATCGTATTGAATGGAGTTATATCAAAATCGTTTTCACTCAGAACAGGAGCCAGACAAGGCTGCCCACTGTCTCCATTGCTCTTTAACATTGTAATGGAAGTTTAAGCCATTGCAATTAGGAAAGAAAAGGCAATCAAGGGTATCCATATAGGGTCAGAAGAGATCAAACTTTTGCTCTTCACAGGTGATATGGCTGTATGTCTGGAAAACACCAGGGGTTCTACTACAAAACTCTTAGAAGTGATCAAGGAATACAGCAGTGTCTCAGGTTACAAAATCAACATTTGTATAATAAATCAGTAGCCTTTATATATACCAACAATAGTCAAGCTGAAAAAAACAGTTAAGGACTCTATTCCATTCACAGTAGTGCAAAAGAAGATGAAATATTTGGGAGTTTATCTAACAAAGGACGTGAAAGATCTCTATAAAGAGAACTATAAAACTCTAAGAAAAAAAAAATAGCTGAAAATGTTAACAAATGGAAAAACATACCATGCTCATGGCTGGGAAGAATCAACATTGTTAAAATGGCCAAACTACCCAAAACAATATACAATTTTAATGCAATCCCTATTAAAGCTCCACTGTCATACTTTAAAGATCTTGAAAAATAATACTTTGTTTTATATGGAATCAGAAAAAACCTCTAATAGCCAAGACATTACTCAGAAATAAAAACAAAGCAGGAGGAATCATGCTACCAGACCTCAGACTATACTATAAATTGATAGTGATAAAAACAGCATGGTACTGGCACAAAAACAGATAGTAGTTATCTGGAACAGAACAGAGAAACAAAAGATGAACCTAGCTACTTACCATTATTTGATCTTTGACAAACCAATTAAAAACATTCAGTGGGGAAAAGATTCCCTATTTATCAAATGGTGCTGGGTGAACTGGCTGGCAACCTGTAGAAGACTGAAACTGGACCTACACTTTTCACCATTAACTAAGATAAACTCTCACTGGATAAAAGATTTAAACTTAAGACATGAAACTACAAAAATACTATAAAAGAGTGAAGGAAAACCCTTGAAGAAATCGGCCTTGGAGAGTATTTTATGAGGAGGACTCCCTGGGCAATTGAAGCCGCTTCAAAAATACACTACTGGGACCTGATAAAACTAAAAAATCTTCTGCACAGCCAAGAACACAGTAATTAAAGCATGCAGACAGCCCTCAGAATGGGAGAAGATATTTGCAGGTTATGTCTCTGACAAAGGTTTAATAACCAGAATCCACAGAGAACTCAAACGTATAAGCAAGAAAAGAACAAGTGATCCCATCTCAGTCTGGGTAAGGGACTTGAAGAGAATCTTCTCTGAAGAAGACAGGCGCACGGTCTACAGACATATGAAAAAATGCTCATCATCTTTAAGCATCAGTGAAATGCAAATCAAAACTACCTTGAGATACCATATAACTCCAGTAAGATTAGCCCATATCACAAAATCCCAAGACCAGGGATGCTGGTGTGGATGTGGAGAAAAGGGAACACTTCTACACTGCTGGTGGGAATGCAAATTAATACATTCCTTTTGGAAAGATGTTTGGAGAACACTTAGACATCTAAAAATAGATCTGCCACTCAATTCTATAATTCCTCTACTAGGTATATACCCAGAAGACCAAAAATCACATTATAACAAAGATATTTGTACTAGAATATTTATTTATTGCAGCCCAATTCACAATTGCTAAGTCATGGAAAAAGCCCAAGTGCCCATCGATCCACGAATGTATTAATAAATGGTGGTGTATGTACACAATGAATATTATGCAGCCTTAAAGAAAGATGGAGACTTTACTTCTTTCATGTTTACATGGATGGAGCTGGAACATATTCTTCTTAGTAAAGTATCTCAAGAATGGAAGAAAAAGTATCCAGTGTACTAAGCCCTACTATGAAACTAATTTATGGCTTTCATATGAAAGCTATAACGCAGTTATAACCTAAGACTATGGGGAAGGGGGAAAGGGAGGGTAGGGAGGGGGGAGCATGGGCAGAGGGAGGGTGATTGGTGGGATTACACCTGCGGTGCATCTTACAAGGGTACATTTGAAACTTAGTAAATGTAAAATGCAATTGTCTTAATACAATAACTAAGAAAATGCCAGGAAGCCTATGTTAACCAGTGTGATGAAAATGTGTCAAACTGTTTATAAAACCAGTGTATGGTGCCCCATGATCGCGTTAATGTACACAGCTATGATTTAATTTTAATTTAAAAAAAAAGAAAAAAAAATATAGAGTTCCACCTGCAGGGACAGCATGCTGAGTTTAGCATGTTAAATGAAGTAGAATTAAATATACCCATTTCTTGTTACTTTTTATATGTTTACAAAGAAGTTTATAATCATGAATTTGGCTGCCCAAAGAAACACAATTTTTTCTTAGCAATGGACCTGGAAAATGGCTCCTCCATTTTTTTTTTATCACTTTACGTTATTTGAGGATCTTGTTTAAATGCTGATCCTGGTTCCACAGCACTAAGCTGGCAGGAGAGGATGGATTTCTAAGGAGCATTCAGGGGGTCCTGATGCTGCTGGCTCCTGGCCACATGCTCAGCAGCAGGGAACTGCTCCAGAGAAGTGCCAAGGCCCCCAGCTGAACCTATTCCATGGTGAGTGCTCTGGCCCCAGCAAAGGTGGTAAAGGCACATGACACCAGTTATTCCAGTAGCCTCGGGACCTGGGCACTGAGTGGGCCCCCTATGGTGGACAGAGAACCAGGAGGAGTAATACCCAAGTCACTGTCGACTCTGAGAGGAGGAAGGTGACAAAGCAGCTGCACTAGGAAAAGGTAGAGTGAAGATGTCAGACCCACCTACTAGACTCCTCAGCCCAGTGTCCTCAAAACCTACCCCAACCTAGCTCTCTGACCCCTACGGTACACACACTGTGTCTCACCTTCAAAACTGTCATGTAGATGTAGACATCTCAACGTGCAGCCTCACTGTGAGCCCATGGACTACTGCCTTTTCTTCTTGCTACATTAACACTTGCCTATGGAATGGAGATTTTTTTCATGAATGACTTCTCTTTGAATACTGAAAGGTCCTAGCACCTTCCTCTGAGCCAATTCCCATGGGAGCTGAGTAAAGCCACCAGTCAGTCACACGGAGCTTGATTTCAGAGGCTCCCACAGATTCCACTCATAGGAACATGTTAGAAGCAGCAGCTCTGTGCACCCTTCCAACAACTAGGGGTAAATGGCCATGTTGGTGACACACGTGGTCTTTCTTCCTGAAGTTTAGGCATGCCTCTGAATGCTGCCGTGTTCAAGGTCTGGGAATAAATCACTACTGTGATCCCAACACATCCCCACTCGAGTCTACAGGAGTCCTTTCCTCTACCTAGACTTCCATAGAGTTAACCCATTTCATCTCTGGACTCCTAGAATGTCTCTTAATTTTTTTTTTTTTTTAAAGCCAGGAAAGAAAATTAGGATGTAATTGTGTGATCAACAAGCCTAAATGGAATGTTTGCAAAGAAAATTATTTAATATTTCAGCATTTTTCTGTTGTTAGTAACATAGTTGCCATTATTTATATTTATGAGATATCTATTTTCATAGCATCTGTGCTACTTAGGACAATTTTGAGAGCAAACTATGGTTTTTTCCTTCCCACATCCTATGTACTAAATGAAAAACAACGCTTTAATCAAATTATCCAAACAATTTCAATGGAATTTGTACTTAGATGATTTTCATGCAATTAATTCATAGATTCTATACAAAAAATTTGACTTAATAAGAGGAACCCAGTAAGTTATCCTAGAGAATTCTGATTAGGGAAGAAAAGTAGAGGAATAGAAGTGAAATTTAATGAAATATTTTAGGTTTTTGCAATAGAGGCAAGGAGGGAGTCTATAGTCTGTGTTTTTGCTAACTACTAGTTTTTTTGTCCACAGTGGATCTGACCTTGGATGTAGACACTGCCAACAATCATCTTATCATTTCTGATGACGTGAGAAAGGTTCACCATGGGAGTTCCCAGTAGAATAGGGAAGAGCATCTGGAGAGATTCAACTACTCTTTGTGTGTCCTGGGCACCACTCAGTTCACTTCTGGCCGGCATTACTGAGAGGTAGATGTGGGTATGAGCAAAGAATGAGACATGGGGGTTTGCAAAGAATCAGTTAATTGGCAAGAGGATATCACACTGTCTTCAGATTGGGGTTTCTGGACTGTGAGTTTGATCAATGAAGAGCTCTACACGGCCAGCACAATGCATTTCACCAGCCTCTGGGTCAGCCCCCCATTACACCAGCTGGGGATTTTTCTGGACATGGAGGTGAGAACCATCTCCTTTTACAACATTGGTGATGGGTCTCATATCTTTACATTCACTGACATTTCTGCTGCAGAGCCACTGCATGCATTTTTCTCTCCTGCAAATGTAGGGTTTGATGACCAAGTCTTCCTGAGCATCCTCTGAGGAATCACATGTCCCCCAGTTCATCCTGGGCAAGGGCATAACCTGTAAGCCCAGGGTCATCTACAGAAATCCCCTTGTGCTCATTTTGAGAGACAAGGACTCTTCTGCTTAACAAAGATACAGTAAAGCAATGGGTCACTTAAGAATTAATTCTATTGAATAGAGAAAATGACACTTCACTTATGATTTATTATCATGTTCTTTTCGTTAGGATTTTTGTTTATATTTTTTCCAATAAACATTTTCAACTTTAAGATAAATTTGGAAATGTTTTCTTATTTATTTCTTATAAGATCAATGCAGCAAGTTATGGAAGTTAGAAATACTGATTTTAATGTGACCTAACAAATTGATTTACAAATGATAATGGAGAAAGACCTATACAAGTGGTGGAAATAGTATGTCTAGGAAACCAGTTTTACCAAACATCTGAGAGATGTATTTTTACTTGAAACCCACATTGAACACTCACCAAGGTAGATATGTGGTTGTGAGATAAAACTCATTAATGTTCAGGTTGACATAACATACACCCTGTTTGTTAATCCCCATAGAATTGAATGAGAAAATAGTCACAGGAAACTATATCTGTAATATCCCACACATATGAAAGATTTTATTTTTATTTATTTTTAAGACAGAGTCTTACTATGTCACCCTCGGTAGAGTGCTGTGGCATCACAGCTCATAGCAACCCCAAACTGTTGAGCTTAAGTAATTCTCTTGCCTCAGTCTCCCAGGTAGCTGGCACAACAGGCACCTGCCACAATGCCTGCCTATTTTGTTGTTGTTGTTGTAGTTGTCATTGTTGTTTGGCAGGCCCAGGCTGGGTTCAAACCCACCAGCCCCGGTGTATGGGGATAGCACCCTAGCTGCTGAGCTATAGGTGCCAAGCCAATATATGAAAGATTTTAAAAACCACATCTAAATAACATAGATCAAAGGTGAAATACCAAGGAAAATTGCAAAATATATTAAGCTAAATGAAAGCAAAAGCATGATTTCATAAAATTTATAGATGCGGTTAAGACTTAGAGAGAAATTCACAACATTAAAAATTTATATTATAAAGGCAAAAGGTGCTATTATCAGGGATCTAAGTTTCCACTTTATGTTAGTCAACTAAGAACAATCCAACCCCAAGGTGAACAGGAAGTAAATGTGTAACTAATGAAGTGAAAGATCTGGAAACTGTACAACACAGATGGAAGAAACTGAAGACATAAAAGGTAAGTTGTTCCTATTAGCCCAGTCTTTAACGTCATAAAACATTACATGCTGCTCCTACTTATGGGGAAAAGGAACCTACTGCTGGGGGTTAGACATCTCAGAGAGTCTTTGGGCGGGCCCAAGAATTAGGCAATTAGGCTCAGAGACAAAGCAAGAGGGAGGACGTGCTGACGCCACTGCTACATCCACAGGTGTTGAGTGTGCAAAGAATCAGAGGAAATCAGGCTGCCCATGGGTTTAGTCACCTCAGCTCACACTGCCAAGTCCAGGTACACAAGGTCACATTTAGATCAAAGGTGCCAGCCAGCATCCACGTCATGCCCCAAGAAACATTTGGCCAAGACTGGTGACATCTTTGATTGTCACAGCTGCAGAAAGGGTGATATTGGCACCTGGTATGTGGAGACCAAGGATGCTCCTCAGCCTCCTTCAGTGCACAGGACAGCTCCTCCCACAGGGAAGGGTCTGGCCCCTCATCTCCATGGCACCAAGCTCCAGAAACACTCAGGTAGACCCCACACTTCAAAAAGCTGAATGCTTCTTTACATGAATGTTTGCATTCCCAAGGTTCTCCCTCAAGCCTGGATCTCTTTCAGGAGTCTACAGTCCAACAGCATTTTTTTCCTTTTGCCAGTGAGCACGCTGATACCTGGAAGAACAGCAGTGGCTAGAAGTCAGGGAAGGAAAGTGAAGTGGCCACCTATGTGAGCACTCAGAGTGGTAACTGTGGTCAAGGCCTCAGCAGGGCCTGGATCCTTCCCTGGGCCATGAGCAGAACCTTCCCTCCCAATCTCCCATCAGTCTCAGAACCTACACTGGGTTTGATGTCCAACCACAACCTTGAGTTTCCCCTGGCCCCTCACCAAGATCCTTTGTGCAAGTTATAAGAAAGCATCATCTTTGAAAAGACAAGACCATATAAGCAAGGTTTGCCTAGAACAAGGGTTAACAAAGAATGAAAGTTGTATAAGTTTAGTGTTTCTTAAGCAAACAGTGTTCATAAAAGTCTGCAGTCATGTTCAGCAATATCCTAAACATTCATATTCGCTCACTGCTCACTGACACGCCCAGAGCAACTTCCAATACTGCCAGCTCCACACCTGGTAAGTGTGCTCTACAGATGTAACATTGTTTTATTGGGTTTTTTTTTGAGACAAAGTCTCAAGCTATCACACTGGGTAGAGTGCCGTGGTGTCATAGTTCACAGCTACCTCCAACTCAGGCTCAAGCGATCCTTTTGCCTCAGTTTCATATTTTTAGTAGAGACAGGATCTCACTTTTGCTCAGGCTGGTCTCAAACTTGTAAGCTCAAGCAATCCACCTACCTCAACCTCCCAGAGTGTTAGGATTATAGGGGTGAGCCACCACACCCAGCCAGTCATACCATTTTTGATGTGCCTTATGCTTACTGTGCTTTTCTATGTTTGGATATACACTTACCACTGTATTACAGTTGCTTATTGTGTTCAGTACAGTAACATGCTGTATAGATGTGCAGCTAGGTTCAGTACAGTAACATGCTGTACAGATGTGCAAACTATGCTACCTAGGTTTGTGTAAACATACTTTATAACACTGGCACAGTGAGGAAATCACCTAACAATGCACTTCCCAGAACATTTTTTTTTTTTATTTTTATGAGATAGTCTCACTTTGTCACTCTGGGTAGAGTGTTGTGACATCATTGTAGCTCATATAAACCTCAAACTCTTGGGTATGAGTGATCCCCTTGCCTCAGCCTCCCAAGTAGTTGAGACTAACGGAACCTACCATAACTCTCAGCTAATTTTTCTGCTTTTAGTAAAAATGGGGGTCTCACTCCTGCTCATGTTGGTCTTGAACTCCTGAGCTCAAGAGATCTACCTGCCTTGGCCTCCCCGAAATCTAGGATGACTGGTATGAGCCACTGTGCCTGGCCTTCCGAACACATCCTTGTCATTAAGTGATGGATGACTGGCCCAGCACGATCACACCCTGGGAGGCCAAGGCAGGTGGATCCCTTGAACTCAGGAGTTTGAGACCAGCCTGAGTAAGAGTGAGACCCCATCTCTACTAAAAACACAAAAATCAGCTGAGTGTTGTGGCTGATGCCTGTAGTTCCAGATACTCAGAAGGCTGAGGCAAGAGGATCACTTGAACCCAGGAGTTTGAGGTTGCTGTGAGCTATGACGCCATGGTACTCTACCCAGGGCACAGAGACAGACCCTGTATCAAAAAAAAAAAAAAGTGACATATGACTGTATACATAGGATTATTTACCACATGCCCTTTTGACATTGGCTTTTCCACTCAATATAATCCATCTGAGTTCCTATTTGTAGCAATAGTCCATTCTTTATTGCCAAGTCATGATCCATGACATAAATGTACCAGTTTTTTTGTTTGTTTGTTTTTAACCATTCACTTGCTTGCAGACATTTGAGGTGTTTCCTGGTTTTGGCTATTGCAAATAAAGCTGTTGTGAATGTCTGTATGGTGATGTTTCCATTTTACTGGGATAAATACTCAGGAGTACAATTGCTAAGTTGTAGTGTAAATTTATACTCAGTTTTATAAGAAACATCAACTGTTTTACAGAGTAGCTGCATCCATACTATTTAAAATCTGGCAGAGGTTATTTCTGACAGAAATGACCTACAGCTGGCTGCTTGTTCATTCAAGCTCGTTGTTGGATATTGATAGGTCACCTGGGATCCTGACCCAGTTTCCAAGAATTGCAGTTGGAATAACAGAAATAGGATTAAGACTTTAGGTTTGCAGCTGAAGATTAGGAAAAGTCAAGGTTAAGGGAGGGAATGGTTTCCTCCCCTTTAACAGCTGAGAGTCAGTCTGAGTGTGTTTGAAAGACCTGGACTCCATGGAGAAAAGGGATCCAATTTATTCAGCCCTACTATGAAACTAATTTATGGCTTTCATAGGAAAGCTATAACCCAGTTATAACCTAAGAATATGTGGAAGAGGGAGAGGGAGGGGAGGGAGGGGGGAGGTTGGGCAGAGGGAGGGTGATTGGTGGAATTACACCTGCAGTGCATCTTACAAGGGTACATGTGAAATTTAGTGAATGCAGAATATGATTGTCTTAACACAATAAAATGCCAGGAATGCTGTTAACCAGTGTGATGAAAATGTGTCGAACTGTTTATAAAACCAGTGCATGGTGCCCCATGATCGCATTAATGTACACAGCTATGATCTAATAAATAAATAAAAAAGAAGACGATCTGGACTCGAATTTGAGGGCTAAGCTTGAGAGAACAAATGGTTAGGAATCTGTGGCTGGAATCCTGCTGGGGTTGGGGGGTGGGGTGGAGAGAACTAAAGAGCAGCAAGTGGGTGTGAGGCACAGCCTAGAGGCTGTCTTCAAGGTGGCAACTGTAGAGGTGAGACAGGTCTTAAGATATGAGTCCTAAGTAATCTACTCAGCTCTTGTGCTTTAGGACAAGATTATATCCTCAGCCTCTAAGAACCCTTACACCTGCCCAACACTTGAATAGATGTTCCCTTTACCTTGGGCACCATCTTAGGTACAATAGATCCAAATCCTTAAAAATAGGGCACCATAGGTGGCGCCTGTGGCTCAGTGAGTAGGGCGCCGGCCCCATATACTGAGGGTGGTGGGTTCAAACCAAGCCCTGGCCGAACTGCAACAACAACAACAACAACAAAAATAGCCGGTCGTTGTGGCGGGTGCCTGTAGTCCCAGCTGCTCCGGAGGCTGAGGCAGGAGAATCGCGGAAGCCCAAAAACTGGAGGTTGCTGTGAGTCCTGTGATGTCATGGCACTCTACCGAGGGCAGTAAGTGAGACTCTGTCTCTACAAAAAAAAAAAAAAAAATAGGGCACCATAACTATGGCCTGGGGGCTGGAAAAATTATCAAAGGATGCCCTATTCAACTCCCTCTTCTGAAAGACAGGATTAAAGGGAGAGGCTCGTCACATATGGCCTTTATTATTCTGAGATATGTTCCTTTTATGCCTAGTTTACTGAGGGCTTTTATCATGAAGGGGGCTGGATTTTATTGAATGCTTTTTCTGGATCTATTGAGAGGATCATGTAGTCTTTGTTTTTGCTTGTTTATGTAGTAAATCGCATTTATTGATTTGTGTACATTAAATCATCCTTGTATCCCTGGGAGGAAACCTAGTAGGTCCTGGCAGAATATCTTTTGATGTGCTGCAGAATTTAATTTGCTAGTATTTTATTGAGGATTTTTGTATCTGTGTTCATAAGGGAAACTGGTCTGTAGTTTTTTTTGTTGTTGTTGTTTGTTTTTTGCAGGGGGTAGGGGGTTGTTATATCTTGTCCTAGCTTTGGTATCAAGGTGATACAGGTATCATAGAAGAGTTAGAGAGGAATACCTCCTCCATGTTATGGAATAATTTCTGTGGGATAGGTACTGGGTCTTCTTTGTAGGTCTGGTAGGATTTGGCCATGAATCTGATCTGGGGCTTTTCTTCATTGTGAGATTTTTTTATCACTTCAATCTCGCTGCTCATTATTGATCCATTCAGGATTGTGTTCTGAGATCATACAAATCTCACATTTCTCTGAATCTTAGGCACCAGTCACCCTTCACCCCATGGGACTTTTACGGATTTGTGAGCAGAGAGGAGGAAGAAAGGGGAACAAATGCCAGTTGAGGCATAAATAGATCAGGAGTGAAAGTGCTACAGCAGAAATACAAAGTAAGGGAGGGATGTAAGATGTAAGTTTCCCTTCAAGGGATTCCTACCGATGCCCTTGACAACTATCCCTAGGCAAAGAAAAGGCGAAAAAGAGAGGGGATCATAGCTCCTTCAGTTCAACTTGTTACTCCAGGAAGCCCACTGAAAAGAATCATGCATTGTACTTTTTCCCAATGCATTTGAACTTTTTATTGCTCCATAGAATCCTTTTAATACTCTAGTGAGACAGTTTTTAAAGAAAGTGGTCGACTTGATCAAGGTCACAAAACAAAATCAAGTAGAAAATCCTAACTCTAGCTTTCCTGCATCCCAGGAAGTAACAGCTCATGTGAAATACATTTTTTTGCAGAACATGATTAAAGGGATTGCTCAGAAACTGTAGTTTCCTCTGTCGTGGATGAAAACTTTCTGGGCAGTTTGAAAAAGATTGAATGCCAAGGATAGTTAGGTGTTGTTGAAGCTGGCTCAGGAGGACTCCCAGAGCCAAGCAAATCGGTGAATTGTCTGCTTTCCTTTCCAGTAGAAAATGAAGATGAAAAGACCAGCTTGTTATTTTTTTCTCTAACAGCAATCAGCAAACTCTGGGTTTCTGCACTCAAATCACTTATTCGAATCCTGAAGAAATACAGAGGGAGAATTCTGTTAATACATGTTCTATCATACCTTTGTCTCTTCAATGACTAGCTCCTTTGGGCATTCTTGGGAGGGTCGATCATGCCACCTCTGAAGAAAAAGGGAAATCTGCTTTAGACTAACTACACTAAAACAGAGATTTCTCCATTAAGCATTGCAATAAGAGGTCCATTGAGAGAACTGTTCCAAGTTGATATTAGTAGTAATGACTGTTGATGTGTACTTGGAATTTTACAAGCATATCTCACTACATCTCACATCAGATGATGGCCAGAACAACTTTATAGTTTCCAACATGGAGGGGCAGAGTTTTCAACTATCATCTGTTTACATAGCTGAAGAACAGAGGCACACATTTGCCAGAGCCCATGCTTATAACAATATAGTTTAGGGGGTTTTTGTTTGCTTTTTTCTTTTGAGACAATGTCTCACTCTATTGCCCAGGTTAGAATGCCATGGCCTAACCACAGTTCACAGCAACTCAAACTCCTGGGCTCAAGTGATCCTCCTGTCTCAGCCTCTCAAGTAGCTGGGACTACAGGCACACTCCACCATGCTCAGCTAGTTTTTCTATTTTTAGTAGAAATGGGATCTCACTCTTGCTTAGGCTGGTCTCAAACTCCTGTGCTCAAGAGATACACCCACCTCAGCCTCCCAGAATGCAGGGATTACAGAGCTGAACCATTGCCCTCAGCACATTTGATATAGTTTCTTCAAATTAAGAAAGGAGATTCATAGTAACTTTTATTTATTTCATGACCTTTCTATGAGTGTCCTAATTAGCACATAAGTACAAATACCTTTATAACCTGAAATATGATCATTTCTTCAATTTACTTTCATTAAGCACCTATAATAATGAAAGAAAAAATATCCCTGCCATTATTGAGCTGATATTCTAATAAAAAAAGTTGGACAAAAAAAGACTAAATATGTTATATGGTACATTAGAAGATAAGAGCCCTTAGTTAAGATGAAAAGAATAAGGGATTTGGAAAGTTTGCTGTGTTTGAAGGGGTTTTTCTACGCATCTGAAAGTTTGATTAATTATCTGCATTTAGCATGAAGTATCATTTGGAAATGATGAAGAAAAATGAACTCATAGGAGGATCCTAAGCACATAGACTCTGTGTTCTGATTTAACCTTCAAGAACTCTGAGATAAATATTCCCATTTTTTTATTTGTGAAAATTGAAGGCCAAGTAGAAAATGAGCTGCCTGTACTGGACCAATGGGTAAATCCCAGATCTGTATATTTTGTTTCTAAGTGAGCACTCAGTAACTTGAATATTGCTTTTCTTTAAGAAAATAAAGCAGTGACTCACGCCTGTAATCCCAGCACTTGGGAGGCCAAGACAGGTTGATTGCCTGAACTCACAGGTTCACGACCAGCCTGAGCAAGAGCAAGACCCTGTCTCAAAAATATAGCAGGGAACTGTGGCGGGCACCTGCAGTCCCAGCTACATGGGAAGCTGAGGCAAGAGAATCACTTAAGCCCAAGAGTCTGAGGTTGCTGTGAGCTGTGACACCATAGCACTCTACAGAAAGTGACAAAGTGAGACTCTGTTTCCAAAAAAAAAAAAAAAAAGAAAAGAAAAGAAAAGAAAGTAGGTAGAAATGGAATATTAGACATTGGAAGAACTTTCTAAATCTGTGAAGAAAGTATGACCAGAAATTGAGGTAGGCAGCTTCGAAGATGCCTTCCAGTGATTCTCCCCAGGTGCCAGTCACACTCTGAATAATTCTCTCCTTGGGTATAGGTGGGACCTGCAATGTGCTTCTAACTCGTGGGCAAAACTGAAATGTCACTTCCTCATTGACAAATTTATATAAAATTGTCATGTCTGGCTAGGCTATGTGGCTCATGCCTGTAATCCTAGCACTCTGGGAGACCAAGGCAGGTGGATTTCTTTAGCTCAGGAGTTCAAGACCAGCCTGAGGAAGAGTAAGACCCTGTCTCCACAAAAAATAGAAAAGCTAGCTGGGCATTGTGGTGGGCGCCTATAGTCCCAGATACTCAGGAGGCTGAGGCAAGAGGATTGCTCAAGCCCAAGAGTTTGAGGTTGCTGTGAGCTATGATGCCATCGTACTCTACCCAGGAAGACAGAGTGAGACTCTGTCTCAAAAAAAAAAAAAAAAAAAATTTGTCACTTCTGCCTTGCTCACAAACTTACTCTATTGCCTTGAAAATTTGATAAATACAGGTCTGTATGGCAAGGAGCTGAGGGTGTCTTCTAGCCAACAGCTATGGGAGGTAGATAGGTTGACTTCTCAGTGGGGGAAAGTGGGTCTAGCTTTTCTATTTTTGTAGAGACAGGCTTATCCAGGGGAAAATGCACAGACCAACAATCCCTGGGGGCTGACCAAAACCACTGAAGATGAAAAGAGCCCAGAGGTGCCCAGATAGGCCAGACTAGGCCTGTGCAGAGAGTCAATAGGTGGGAGGGGTTAAACTCTTTGAATTTTTGATATGTAGTTAGATTAGGAAACCTGGTTTACTTCCCTGCAGGGATAGAACAAGTTTTTCCCTCCCCCTTTCTAAATACACCACCTCTTGTCTGGTCTGTTAGCAACCCCCTACCATTTACCCAATCTCTCTCTCAATCTAATCTTCCTGGGGACTTGGGATTCTTTCAACCCTATCTTTTTGCATTTTTACATTTTGCATATGCACCTTTGTTGAAAATCAATAAAAGCCTTCTGAAGAGGCTAAAGAGGGGCTGCATTTTCTCAGTTTACTCAGCCTGAGTTAATGTAAGTCTTCTCCAGGCATTCTCAGATTCTATGAGTTTTTAAACTCAAGGATGGGTTCGGTGCCCATAGTTCAATGGTTAGGGTGCCAGCCATATACATAGAGGCAGGAAGATTTGAACCGGGCCTGGGCCTGCTAAATAATGACAACTGCAACAAAAAAAATAGCTGGGTGTTATGGTGGGAGCCTATAGTCCAGTCCCAGCTACTTGGAAGGCTGAGGCAAGATAATCACTTAAGCCCAAGAGTTTGAGGTTGCTGTGAGCTGTGAGGTCACGGCATTCTACTGAGGGCAACATAGTGAGACTTTGTCTCAAAAACCATAATAATAAAATAAAATAAAAACAAACTCAAGTATGCTTCAGGATCATTTGTCCAGTCAGCTTTCAAACCAGGTCAGGGTTCGCATGCAATGACCCCCAACAAACAGCCACCTAGGCTCTAGGACCCTCAGTCCAATATCTCTGCAGGAACTGAATTCTGCCAACAAGCTTTGATCTTAGAAGTAGGTTTCTTCCTTTCCCAGGTGAATCTTTAGATTGACCCCAGCCCCAGATGCAGCCTTGAAAGATGCCCTGAAGATGATGAGACTCACACAGATTGTGGAGTAATGTGTGTGTGTGTGTGTGTGTGTGTGTGTGTGTGTGTGAAGTCAAGGCCATGGCAAAATAACTGCCCACAGGGTAGTGGTGGTGGCAGCAGTGATCCCCTGAGCTGGGCCTAGGCTGGACTCCTGTGAAATTTATCTGACATTTTATTTCATTGTTGTCCCCCCCAGAAGCTGTTGGGGAGCCCCTGCCCTTCACCCACTTCCCTTGGCCAGGAGCAAGTGAGCCATGGTCATGGTTAAACTGTTCCTCTCTTCTCCCTTCACACTGCAACCCTAGTGGGGGAAAGAGGGTGGGTGCTGCTTGAGGTTTAGTTTTTGTTTATTTTTTAGTTCTATCTGAAAGCTGTGGATTCAGATATATGGTCCTTATGTCCTTCCCTTACTCATCCCTGGTCTGGCCCCCTATTCTCCATAGCACCAGCACCCCCCTACTTACCTCAAGCACCAGCACCCTCCCCTATTTCTCTCCCCAAACCCCTTTAGATGAGGAGGGAAGAGGAGAAGGGAAGGAACCTACGCTCTCCTCAGGCATCCAAGGAGGCCCCTGTCCTCATGGGCTTCACCCTTTCCTGTGGGCTTTCTTCCCTGACAAATTTGTTAAAAATCAAACCTGAATAAAACTACAAACCCCATAAAAATAAATAAATATGTGAGTTACCTCCTGAGTTTATGGTAATTTGTTACATGGCAATAGTTCACTAATACAAAAAGGAAAAGAATCTTTACTTTATGAGAAGGAATTTAATGGGTTTGGAACGACTGATGAGATAGTACACTGAGGATTAGCCATTTCCTTTCTCTGGTGATGAAGGACACCACTGGGGCAAGTAAGAAAATAGAAAATATTTAAAGATACAAAAAAACATTTTCCTATGAAGCACAACAAGTAATACTAACTCTCCCCTTTTACTCACCATCGACGATGACATACTCTGCTTTAAGACCTTGACACGTCTTCTCAATCTCCCAACAGGAACAACTATCCTTTTTTAGGATCTATATTTTTATGTTTGTTTTCTTTTTGGTTTTTGACACTGCTGATCCATCGATCTGCATCTTGTGTGCCCTAGATGATCTCATGTCCCCATCAGCAAGGAAAACAGCATCCAACTTACCCGAGCAACTCAAGTACACACGACGGGTGGCCCAAACCCTGAATAAGTTTTATAATTCCTTCATCACCCAGATTATTTTCTATCAGGTTGAGCTTTTTCAGTGTTTTGCTGCTGCTAAGAACAGTGGCTAGAGTCGTGCAGCAGGCGCTGGTTAACATGCAGCCCTCCAGCCTGCAACAGAGAGACCCATAGGTGAGACTGGCCGGCTCTGGGAAGAAAGACCAGGGCAGGCAGATCAGATGGGTGTGAGCCAAATGCTTCCCAAACACC
>CAUYPK010059471.1:0-43436 GCA_963574355.1 Loris lydekkerianus
TTTTGCTGGGTTTGGGTTTGGAATTTTCTTCCTTCTCCAGTTGCTTGAGATGTCCTATTAAGTTATTAACTTCCTCTCTTTTTGTTTTCTTGAGGAAGGCTTGCTGTGCTATAAATTTCCCTTTTAGGACTGCCTTTGCAGCATCCCAGAGGTTGTGATAATTCATGTCTTCATTGTCATTTTGTTCCATAAATTTGGCAATTTCCTTCTTGATACCATCTCTGACCTAGCTATCATTCAGCATAAGGTTATTTAACTTCCATGTTTTGTGTGGGTTTGCAGATTCCTGTTGTTATTGAGCTCAACTTTTATTCTATGGTGGTCCGAGAAGCATTTCTTGTTTTTTAAAGGGGCTTTTCATTTCATCCTGAGAACTGTATCCTCCCGATCTCTTCTAAACCTAATTACCTCCCAAAGTCCCTATCTCAAAATATTATCATATTGGTTAAGGCTTCAAGATACGAGCTCCATTCCATCTGTAGCACTAGAATTATACAAAAAAAAAAAAGTATGGTATATCAATTTTGATTAGTGTTCTCATTGCAGATTTTTAAAGGTTTTTACTCTGCCATCTCTGGAGATGCCTTTTATAAATCATTTTTAGAACATTTTTGTCCCCCCAATGAGATCCCTCATGCTCAATTGTATTTTTCTTGATTTGATCTTGATTCCTATCCTTGGAGTAGTTTTTAAAATTGTTTCTTTTCTATTAAATTTTTCTGAATGCCATATTAAGAATTATAAACTTGTTACATACTAATAAAAGTTGAAATAACTGAGTGACCAGCTAAATTTTCTCACAAATCAATTATTTTTAATTTATCTGTTGATTTCTAAGCAGTTTGGCCTAATTAGAGGTGAAAGAAACCTCTGACTCTGGTAGTTATTTTGATGTATACACTATCTTCTTTCTGTATATTTTATTACTTTAGCATAGTTAATCTTTGTATCATTTGAGAGGATGGTAAAGATTGAGATTATCTTTAGTTTGTTGTAAGTATAGATGTGATATTTCTAGTGTATCCACTGAAGGTATAGGAACAGAGGTGCCATTTATTAAATTAATAGAGGAAAAATTCAAAAAGGAAAAACTAACAAAATTAAGAAACTGATCTTTTATAACTTAGGAGATAGAATTTGCTTAACAAAGGAGAGCAAAAAAGCATATGTTTATTCTGATTATAAATCCAAATTTAATATCACTGAATGGGTACATATCTAGTTCAAAATTCCACATACACCCACACACCTACACCCACATGCCAAGGAATACTATTCAGCCATAAAAAAGAATGAAATTGAATCTTTTGTAACAACAAAAGTAAAACTGGTGGTCATTATCTTAAGTGAAATAACTCAGAAACAAAGTCAAATACCGTGTACTCCTTTATAAGTGGGGGCAAAATAATGTGTCCATGGACATAGAGTGGAACGATAGGCAGTGAAGACTCACATGGATGAGAGGGTGGGAAAGTAGGAGGAGAGTGAGGTATGAAAAATTAATGGGTATAGTGGACACTATTTGGGTGATGGTTATACTGGATTTCCCAACCGTGCATATGTCCATGTAACAAAACTGTGCTTGTACCTCCTAAATCTATAAAAAGTTAAAAAAAGAAGCTCAAAACCTGTCTTATACAGATAAAACCCCACAGAAAACAAAACTCACTCTCTCTCTCTCTCTCTCTCTCTCTCTCTCTCTACACACACACATGGACTTGTATGTGAATGTTTAAAGTAGGAGCAGCATTATTCATAATAGCAAAAAGTGGAGACAGTTCAAATGTTTCTCAGGTGGTAAATGGATAAACAAAATGTTTTATATTCATCCAGTGAAGTGCTGTTCAGCAATAAAAAGTAATGAGCTACTGATATGCTATAATATGAGTGGATCTTGAATCTATACATGTGTGGTATGTGGTTCCATTTGTATAAAATGTCAGAAAGGGCATATCTATAGAGACAGCTGGCCACTTAATTTAGTGACCTCCTGGGGTGAGGGGTGGGGCAGGGCATCAGGATTGATTGCATACAGATGTATGGGATCTTTCTGGATTATGGAATGTTCTATAACTGAATAGTGATGATGTGTACAGGTCTTTAAATTTACAAAAAAATCATTGAATTATATACAATTGGCCTTTCATAACATGGGTTTTAATTCTGCAGTTCTATTTATATGCAGATTCTTTTCAACTAAATGCAGATTAAAAATACAGTATTTGCGGGATTTGAGATCCACATATATGGAAGGGCAACTTTTTGTATATGGAAGCTCCCCAGGGCTGACTTTGGGATATGGAGGCTTTGTGGATTTTAGTTTAGGTGGAGGGACGTGCAGTCTATTCTCCACGTAGTATACTGAGGGATAAAACTGTACTTAAAACCCCTACCGTTTCCCCCGCTTCCTCTCCTCTTGCTCTGACTAGAAACATCCTTAAAACCTTTCTTTTTTGGGCCAGAGAGGAATTGATAAATAAAGGTCAAGAATTTGGGTCTGTGAGTGAAAGGATAATGAGTGAAATACATTTTGAGGTAATCTGTCTACTATATAATTCATAACCAGTATATTTTCTAAGATTGAGTTTATTGGACAAACGCTCTCAATCTCCTTATTCATTTATACTATCTGAAGAGCCCCCATGCGCTGAAAAAAATGTTAAGTTATTGGGGAACTATGTACTCTTATTTTCACCTTCCCTTTTACCCGCTCATAATCCAATTTGACATTTTACATAACTGTGCTTTTTTATCCTATTAAGAGACTGTAAATAAGTTGGATAAGTTAAATACAGTACACAAAGGAAACTCCTTATTTAAAGTAGTGGTGCTTTTGGAAAATAATACAATTTTATTATAAAATCATCATTTGCATTATCTTTTATAATTTTCATTTTAGTTAAGTATAAGAATACATCCACTTTGAAGATAATAAGACTTTATTATACTTAAACATATGTTTAAGACATAGCACTTCATTGCTTGTGATTTATATAACTACAATATGTTTTACATTTTTTTCTTGTGTGTTTTTCAAAAATTGTAATTTTATTTGAGACAAACTCTTTACTATAATTATATTTTATTCTTAAAATGACTAGGAAGTGATTTTATTAGTAAGTCATTTTTAAATAAATCATTAGTTATTATGGTGATACTTGGGGGAATTTCATTGTGTTACTATTTCTATATGTTCAGGAAAGTACCTCTAAGTCATATGTATACTGCTTGATGAATTATCACAAACTTTTTTCCATTCCCATGTGGCTACAACCTAGGTCAAGAAATGATCCAGTAAATTCGAAAGTTTCATGGATTGTGAAAGCAGAGGTAGGAGGGAGAGCTTAGGAAGGGGTCACTTACTTAAGGATTCTTCTTTGGCTTATAGAGAAATATCCTTTTTTATTTTTAAATGTATTTGTATGCCATGTTATTTCAAAAGAGTGTTTGATTTTCTCATTTTTGCTTTGTCATAGATGGATTCAAATTATTTATTATTTAATTATTTGATGTAGGAATACGATTGGACAGAATGAACTGAAAATTACAAGTGATCGTGCAATAAATTCAGGATTATTTTTTGAAGATAAACCAAAACCTTCCAAACAGTCACTTCAGTCTTACCAAGAGGCTTTGCAGCAGCAGGTATTCATTTATTCATTCATTTACATATTAGGCGTTACTGTTGTGGTCCCTTAGAGCACAGAGTGTGACTGGGAGAATAAAAACCAATTAATTATAATGCAGTGTGGTAAGTTTTGAAGTGGATGCAGAGGAATGCTGAAACCTTAATTAAAAAATACTTTGTTCCTAAAAATGCTGACAATCCTCTGATCTTTTGGGAGGGAGGGGGGTCCATAATCTTTTTGTTGGTAGAGGTTGTTTGATGCTAATGGTAGCTGACTGACCAGGTTGGTGGATGTCAAACATCGGGATAGCTGTGGCAATTTTTTAAAATGAGACAGCAATGAAGTTTTTAACGTTGACCCTTTCACAAAAGATTTCTCTGTGTTATGTGCTACTGTTTGGTAGCATTTTACCCACAGTAGAACTTTTTTTTTTTTTTTTTCTAATGGTGTGTGCTTTCTTTCTTTCTTTTTTTTTTTAAATTAGGAACAAAAACCTTGTAAAGGACGAACGAACATAAATACGTTCAGAAAAGGAATCAGACAATTGCTACATCGAAATATTAAGCTATAATAATAATAATGCAAAGAAAGTAACATTCACATTGTCAAATAAGAGTATGTGTATCATAGAAGGCTTTGACTCTGAGATTCAGTAAGGAGTCATCAGTTAACTTCTTATTTTTTTTTTTAAGTATCAAAAAATAGACAACCAATATTTATAAATAAAAGTAAAAGATAATTAAAAAAAAAACAAAACAGATCATGCTAAGTCTTGTAAACAATAGAAAAAGAAGAAATACATCAAATTCATTCTTCTTGATCTGGGTACCCCTGATATTAAAGTTGGAGAGGATATATTATTATAAAGGAGAAATTACAAACATATGTCACTTATAAATGAAGATACAATATCCTAAACAACATATTAACATGTTGAGTTAAAAGTTAATGTTTAAGTAATATACTTTGGTCAAAATTAAAGCCAATTTATGTGAAGATTAGTCACTATTTTCTTTACTTTTCTTGTTCTTTTTTTTTTCTTCTTTTCCTTTCCCTCAGCCCTTCCCTCCTTCTCTGTCTACTCTCCCCTTCCCCCATACCCCACCAAGTGATTAATTGTCATTAATTGTCTTCAAATCAAAATTGAGTGCATAGAACTTTTCAAATTTGAATCAATCCTCTCAAATCCAGCCACAGCCTTATCAACTAAGTTTATAAAATATTCTAAATTCTTTGTTGTCATTTCATCAATGTCACGGTATCTTCACCAGAAGTAGATTCCATCAAGAAACCACTTTCTTCAGTCATCCTTGAGAAGCAACTCCTCATGTGTTCAATTTGTATTATGAGATTGTTCCAATTTAGTTCCATCTTTAGGCTTCACGTCTATTCTAGTTTTCTTGCTGTTTTTACTACATAAGCAATTACTTCCTCCACTGAAGTCCTGAATCCCTGAAAGCCATCCATGAGGGTTGGAATCAATTTCTTTCAAGCTCCTAGTAATGTTGATATTTTGACCACCTTCCATGTTTTATAGATGTTCTTGATCCCATCTAGAATGATAAATCCTTTTGTAGAAGGTTTTCAATTTATTTTTCCCAGATCCATCATAGGAATCACTTTTTACAATGATTTACAATGAAATTTATTTCTTGAATAACACTTGAAAGTCGAATTATTCCTTCATCCCAGGGCTGCAGAATGGATATTTTGTTAGCAGGAAAGAAAACAACGTTTCTCTCTTTGTACATCAAGCTCTTGGGTGACCAGGTACATTGTCTATGAGTAGTAATCTTTGAAAGGAATCTTTTTCTGAGCAGTATGTCTTTGTAGTGGGCGTCAGATATTCTGTAAAGAGATGCGCTGACATCTGGTCTTTGTTGTCCTGTGTCTAAAGCACAGACAGAGTTGAGTTACCATCATTCTTAGGGTCCTAAGATTTCCTGAATGGTAAAGAGTCAGCAGCTGCATTAACCCCTAATAAAAGAGAGTCAGCCTGTTCTTAGAAGATTTGAAGCCAGACCTTGACTTCTCCTAGCCAGCTAGGAAAGTCTTAGCTGACATCGTCTTCCTATAGAAGGTGATTTTGTCTGCATGGACACCTTCATCAGTGGTCTTAGCTAGATCTTCTGGATGACTTGCTGTAGCTTCTCTGTCAGCATTTTTATGTACCTTTGTGTTACGGAGATAGCTTCAACCTCATGAGCCAACCTCTGCTGGCTTCATCCTTTACTTCTGTAGTTTTCTTACCTGTCTTAATCTTTACAGAATTGAAGAAAGTTAGGGCCTTGTTTGAGATTGGGTTTTGGCTTAAGAGACTGTTGTGGCTGATTTGATTGTCTATCTAGACCACTGAAAATTTCTCCATGTCAGGCAAGGAGGCTGTTTTGGTTTCTTAATCACTTGTGTGTTCATTGGAGTAGTACTTTTAATTTCCTTCAAGAACTTTTCCTCTGCATTCACAGCTAGCCTAATTGGTTCAAGAAGCCCAGCTTTTGGCCTATCTTTTCTTTTGATATGCCTTCCTCATTAAGCTTAATCATTTCTGCCTTTTGACTTAAGAGAGAGATATGCCCTTTTACTTGAACATTTACAGGCCTTTTTTTTTTTTTTTTTTTTTTGAGACAGAGCCTCAAGCTGTCACCCTGGGTAGAGTGCCATGGCATCACAGCTCACAGCAACCTCCAAGTTCTGGGCTCAAGCGAGTCTCCTGCCTTCGCCTCCCAAGTAGCTGGGACTACAGGCACTCGCCACAACGCCCGACTTTTTTTGGTTGCAGCTGTCATTGTTGTTTGGTGGGTCCGGGCTGGATTCGAACCCGCCAGCTCAGGTGTATGTGGCAGGCGCCTTAGCTGCTTGAGCCACAGGCGCTGAGCCGATTTACAGCCATTTATTGGTCTTATTTCAGTAATGTCATGTCTCAGGGAATAGGGAGGGCCAAGGAGAGGGAGAGTGACAGGAATGGCCAGTTGATGGGGCAGTCAGAACACATACACCATGTATTGGTGAAGCTTGTCATCTACATGAGCGTGGTTTGTGGTGCACCAATACCATTATAATAGTAACATCAGAGATCATGGATCACAGCCCCATAACAGACATAATAGTAATGAAAAAGTTTGAAAGCCTGCAAGAATTACCAAAAGTCAACACAGAGCCATGAAGTGAGCACATGCTGTTGGAAACGTGGCGCTAGCAGACTTGCTTGATGCAGCGTTACCACAAACCTTCAATTTGTAAAAAGCACAGTATCTGCAAAGCACACCAAAGTAAAGCACAGTACAGGGCGCCTGTACTGAAAGTAGCCTAACATTACCCAGAAAGCTTGAATACCTTCACCCTCTCTGAGTTCTGGGATTGGAGTTTGCCTGGGCAGAGTAGGTCTGATGAGGTAGGGAGCTGTCTTTGTGGTTGGGTAGTTTTCATGAAAAGACAGAGGACAAAGGAATGTAGGGAGCTCCTCTTGGTCACATGGAACTGATAAGGTTAGAGAGGGAATGGCTCAGGTAAAAGTGGGTGAGGGAGAGAGGAGTTGGTTGAGTCTGAAGTAGCATTAGTGGCTAGAAAGGCCTCTGGTGGCATAATAATGGGGGGAACAGGAGCAGTATATTGCTGGAGGGTTTCAAAATTGGGTATTACATATACTGTGATTTTAAACTTTGTAGTGAAGCATGCTGAAAAGACAGCTCCAGTTAACTTCTAACATAAGAAAGAAAATTACACCTAGGATTGCTAACCTCTTATATCAGAATACTAGTCGGTACTTAATTTAAATATATCTTATGTTGTCAAGATTCGAGAAAGAGAAGAAAGAAGGAAGAAAGAACGTGAAGAAAAAGAAGAATATGAAGCTAAATTAGAAGCTGAAATGAGAATTTATAACCCCTGGGGAAAAGGTGGAGGTGGTGCTCCTCTCAGGGATGCAAAAGGAAATCTGATAAGTATGTTATTTCCCTTAACTTGTTTTAAAAATAAACTAGCTTATTTTAACTTTTTAAAAGAGTAGGGAGTTTAAAGAAGTAGTAATTATGACCTCTAAAGTCAGGTCTCTTGTTATGTAGCTTAATGCATTAGGTATTTTGATAATAAATAAATATAATGAGTTAGAAAACCTTTCTTCTTTAGCATTCTGTTCATTTATTCTTGTTACAAATTTTTCTTCTCCTAATGATAGCAATCCAACTGCAGAGGAAACTTCATGTTAGTTGTTAAGTTTTTACCCAAACTAGTACTTAGAATATTTTCTTTCTTTCCTAGTAAAAATAATAAAACCCATGTTACAAGTTTAAAAAAATACTCTGAAGGTATCTTAAAAACAAATAATCTAAAACCATTATGAGAAGGGATCTTGTGTCTAATTAATATATGTAGTATACCTGCTCAAGGCAAGGATTCCTTAAAAAGAGGGGGAAAAAAAAAAGAAACTTTCTGGCAGTTTGCATAATTTGTTTATTTATCTCTCAATTTTTTTTTTTTTTTAATCTGGTAATTACATAACAAACACTTTAAAAAGTGTGGCTTTATACAACTTGTAATATATAATTATCCCTCATTAACCTTGGGGGATTGGTCCTAGGACTTCTTGTGATTATCGAAATCCGTGGATGCTCAAATCCCTTATGTAAAATGACATAGTATTTGCATATAACCTACATACATCCATCCTCCTGCACACTTCAAATCATCTATATCTTACTTACAATGCCTTATACAATGTAGGTACTATGTAAACAGCTGTTACGCTTTGTTGTTTAGAGAATAATGATAAGGAAAAACGTCCTTGTTTAGTATAGATGTAAGCATCCTTTTGGGTGGTGTATTTTCCACTTAGAGTTGGTTGTATCTGTGGATGCACAACATAGATACAAAGGGCTAACTGTGTATTAGAATGACCTGATTAGCTTTTAGTTCAGCATAGTAAGAATAGAGCAAAGATAATTGGTTTTTGAAAATTGTTTAATTAGACACGAGAAATAAAGGATAATAAAGTACCTATTAAAATAGTAAAAATGTTGATTTCCTGTTCTTTAGATGTTAATATAGGTGAGTAATGGAATCAGATTGTTTGGCTATTGAGTTATTGTGTATGATGCCTTGATTCATCATTAAATTTTTTTTGTAAAAAGACATATTTGAGGCCTACTTAATTTCATAACTTTTTTTCTTTCTAGAAGATTGATTTCTTTCCTTTCTTCCCCTCATGAATTCTTTTCTGGTAATTTTGGGTGAAGACTGGAACTCTTAGTGCTTTTTTATAGATGAGATAATTTTAGGTGATGCATAGAAGAACATTTTTTATTTTAATAGATTTAAGTGTTTATCTGAGAATATATTAAAAATTAGGTGGTTTTGCACTTATGAATAGTGCTGTACCAGTACCTTTTTTTTTTTTAATTAAATCATAGCTGTGTATAATAATGCAATCATGGGGTACAATGTGCTGGCTTTATATACAAAGTTTGAAATACTTTCATGAAACTGGTTAACATAGCTTTTAAAGGAAAGGTATTACTTAAAGTAAAATATTAGTTCAGGCATTGGTTCTCCTCCAGGAAGTGACTTAGGAATGCATTGTTGTCACTGCTCCATTTTTGAGTCCTTAACTTGTAGCTGCACAGATACGGTCCAGGGGAATGGGGAGAACAAATTGCAGTTTTTGTTGGGGTCTGGCCTAAAAGTGGAGAAATAGCACCTTTGCTTTCATTCTATTGTTAGACCTAGTTATAGGGTCTAACTGTAGCTAGAAATTGGGAAGTTTAAGTTTCCTTATGCCCAGGAGAAGACCATGGGATAGATAATCATAGAGTCAAATGCTATAATAATTTAAATTGTGAGTCAATAGAAATATACTAGTTGCCATGAAGGAGGTGCTTAAATGACTGAAGGCTACCTTGAAGATTTTTTCTAGTTCAAACAATAATTATGGTGTTCTATATGCACTTAATTGGTGGAAGTGAGTAGGATAAATGTGGGTTACTGAATTATAATACATTGTTTTAGAATTGTTTGACCTAATGACAATGGAGAAAAATTTTCCAAGATTTCCATTTTTAGCATAATAGTAATGTTTAGTTTGCTTCTTTAATGCTATGAAATAGAAAAGGTATACTCTTTTATTATATAGTGGAACTCTTTTTTGATGATATTTCAAAGCATTTTAAATTCATCGCTTAAAGAGTATCAGTTTATTTTATATGTGGCTATTACATTCCCTTAGAAGGGAATTATTGGCTATAGTATTATATTCGAAATATATAATATAAGCAATGAGATGATAAGACCATATAACCTCTGTACTTTATTTTGGTTAACTTTAATTCTGCTACTGGCTTTTCTAATTCCTCCTGTTGTTCTGTTTTGATTTTTTTATTCAAGGAATTTAGTGAAATTGATCTTCAACCTTAGCTAAGAGCTCTTTTATAAGGAATAGTAGTTACAACGAAGTATCAGAATCTTATTTACAGAACTATAAGGTAGCATCAACTCTTTTAAAGTAACTTCTTCTCATTTTAATTCTTGTACAATACTTTAAAGGTTTTTATTCAAGGACATATAAAAAAAAACTAATAGGGTCTTTCATTGGTTAAATGAATAAGCACACTGTAGTATATCCATATAGTGGGATGCTATTCAGCAATAAAAAAGAATGAACAGTTGATGTGCACAACTTGGAGGACTGTTGTGATAGTTACATATTATAACTGAAAGAAGCCCTTTTCATAAGGTTAGATACACATATATACTTCCATTATGTGACACTCTCAAAATGTCAAAACTATAGCGAAGGAGAACAAATCAGTGGTTGCCAGGGGTTACGGGTGGGGAGAGGGAATAGCTATAAATAGAGAGCATGATAGAGTTTTTTTAGATGATGGAACTTGTCACTATCTTTATTATAAAGTGTTGTTATGTGAAATGTACATGTGTTAAAAACAATTTTTTTTTTTTCGAGACAGAGTCTCATTGTGTCACCCTAGGTAGAGTTACGTGGCGTCACAGCTCACAGCAACCTCAAACTCTTGGGCTTAAGCGATTCTCATGCCTCAGCCTCCTGAGTAACTGGGACTACAGGCGGCTGTCACAATGCCCAGCTATTTCTTTTGTTGTTGTTGTCGTTGTCATTGTAGTTTAGCAGGCCTGGGCTGGGTTTGAACCCACCAGCCCTGGTGTAGGTGGCTGGTGCCCTAACCACTGAGTTATGGGTGCTGAGCCCATGTGTTAAAATTTTTTAAAAACTGTATACAAAAGAAAAAAGGCAATACAAATAAAACCTTAAAGATAAAATTAAAACTTAACCAACTCAAAAAATGGCAAAAGTTATCTCATAGTTCTAATTGATTGTTTCTTCATATATATATTTCATTAGATATTTGTATTTCTTTAATATATTTATTTGCCTCAGGTAGATTTTGGTTTGCTTTTTATGTTTATTGAGGTATAATAAAATTCACCCTTTAAAAAGCTCAGTGAGTTTTGACAACTGATTCTGGTAACTGTAACTACCACAATCAAGATGTAGAAAATTTCCAGCACTGTAAAAAGGGACACTGTTATAAAGCTCCTTCTGTCCCTTTACAGTCAGTCCTCTTACCGTCTATCCCTGCCAAACTGTGATCTGCTTTCTGGCTTAATAGTATTGCCTCTTCTTTTGACATTTGTATTTTAGTATAATGTTTTTGAGATGTATCCATGTTGTTGCTTATATCAGTAGCTTATTTCTTTTTATCACTGAGTATTATTACTTTGTCGGTATTACGATTGTTTATCCATTTACTAGTTGATGGGTGGTCGTTTGGGTTGTTTCCAGTTTAAGGCTATTATGAATAAAGCTGTTATAAACATTTACTTACAGGTCTGTGTATGAACATAAATTTTGATTTTCATTTCTTTTGGATAAGTGCCTAAGAATGGGATTGCTGAATTATATATTAAGTATGTTTGATTTCCTAAGAAACTACCAGACCATTTTCCAAATTGGTTGTGCCATTTGCATTCTTGTCAGAAAAATAAGAGACTTCTCATTGTTCTGAATTTTCATCAGTGCTTGAGTTATGCATCTTCAAAGTTTTAGTCATTCTATTAATTGCACAGTGACAACTCAGGTTTTTTTTTTAAACTTTGTATTGTGACATTGAGACCTAATAGAAGAGTTGGAAAGATGATATAGCAAATATCTTTCACTGTTTCCTCTAATGTTAACATCTTAGATAATCATGCACAATGATCAAAGCCAGAAATTAGGCCACGACTGGTAGCTCACACTTGTAAGCCTAGCATTCTGGGAGGCGGAGGTGGGAAGATCGCTCCGTTGAGGTGAGGAGTAGGAAACCAGCCTGAGCAAAGTAAAACCTATCTCCACTAAAAATAGAAAAATTAGTGGAGTGTTGTGGTGGGTACTTGTAGTCCCAGCTACTTAGGAGGCTGAGGCAGGAGGATTACTTGAGCCCAAGAGTCTGAGGTTGTTACTATGAGCTAGGCTGACACCATGGTACTCTTGCCGGGGCATCAGAGCAAGACTCTGTCTCAAAGAAAAAAGAAAAGCCAACCTAGAAATTATTCTTGGTATAATGCTATTAAATTACAGTTTTTATTTGGATTTTAACAATTTTTCCCCTAATATTCTTATTCTATTCCAGGCCCTAATCTAAGATCCTATATTGCATTTAGTTCATATCTCTTCCAATCTGTGACAGTTTTTCTCTTTCTTTTTCTCTCTCTTTCTCTCTGTCCCCTTGTGTATACACAGCTGTCTTGAGATCTAACTTCCATACCACACAGTTTACCCATGTGAAGTGTCCATTTCTATAGTCTTTAGTATATTCACAGAGTTGTGCTACAGTCACACTTTAGAACATTTTTAACTTTCAGTCGTCTTGGTTTCTTTGCCAAAAATCATTTGACCATAAATTTATTGCTGGGCTCCCAGTTCTGTTCCATGCCTCTCTGTTTTTTTCCTTTTGCCTGTGTCATACTCTCCTGATTACTATAGCTTTGTAGTAAGTTTGAAATTGGAAGTGTGAGTCCTCCAAATTTGCTCTTCTTTTTGAAGATTATTCTGAGAACTTGGCTTTTTGGATATTTTACCATTACCATGTCAACTTCAACAAAATGTGGTAGGATTTTCTTGGGATTACATTGAATCTATAGATCGATATTAGAACATTCAACATCTTACCAATATTGAGTTTTTTGATCCACAAATATCTATCTGTTCATTTATTCTAATTTCCTTCAGCAATATTTTATAGTTTTCACTGGCAAATCTTGTATATATTTTATTAATTGTATTTCTAAAAATACAGATGATTTTTTTTGTTTACTGTCCTTGTATTCTAAGGCCCTGCTAAACTCACTGGTTAGTTTTTATTAGTTTTTTTTTTTTTTTTTTGTAGCTTCTTTGTGGGTTTTTTTTTTTTTTTTTTTTTTAAATGTAGACTATCATATCATCTGTGCCCTTGTAGTCCCACCTAAGTTAGGCACCTGAGGCAGGAGGCAAGATATCTGCAGGCAAGATAATTTTACTTGTTTTGCAATCTAAATGTCTTTTACTTATTTTACTTGCATTTTGCACCGGTTAAGAACCCCAGTACAATGTGTAGAAATCATGAAAGCAGGCATTCTTGTCTTGCCTAAGATAGTAGATGGAAAGCATTTAGTCTCTCACCATTAAATTAGTTACAGGCTTTTCAAAGATAAATTTTCTTTTATCACAGTGAGGATGTTCTCTTCTATTCTTAGTTTGCTCAGAGTTTTTTTCATTAATATATGTTGAATTTTGTCAGATGCTTTTCATCTATTGAGATGATAATGTGGTCTTTTTACCTTTCTGACATATAACTTATGTTCATTGATTTTTGAATGTTTGACCAGTCTTACATTCCTACGATAAACCGTGTTGCATTTGTCTTCTTTTTATATTTTGTAGAATTTGATCTGCTAATATTTTGTTAGGGATTTTTGCATGTAGGCTCATGAGAGATATTCATCTGCTTTTACTTCCATATGTCATTGTCTGGTTTTAGTATTAAGGTAATGTTAGCCTCAGAACATGAGTTGGGAAATATTTTTTCTATTAGTAGAATTTAACAGTGAAGCCACGTGGGCTAGGAATTTTCTCCAGGAGAAGGTATTAAAGTATAGACTCAATTTCTTTAATAGATAAAGAAATATTCAGTTTATTTCTTTTGTGAACTTCGGTGGTTTGAATCATTCAAGGAGTCTGTCCATTTTATTTAAGCTTTGAACTTATGGGCATAAAGTTCATATTTGTTTCTTATAAGGTCTGTAGGACCTACAGTGACTGCTCCTCATTCATTCCTGATATTTGTAATTTGTATATTCCTTTTTCTTAATCATACTGGCTGGAAGTTTATCAGTTTTATGGATGTTTTCATAGAACAGGGTTTTCATTGATTATTTTTCCTGCTTTTCTTTCAGTTTCATGGATTTTTGCTCTTTACTATTTTCTTCCTTTAATTTGTGCTTACCCTTGTTTTTCTAATTTCTTTTTTTTTTTTTTAATAGTTAAATCATAGCTGTGTACATTAGTGCAATCGCCTGTACCCATTCTAAGATGCACCGTGGATGTGGCCCCACCCATTACCCTTCCTCCACCCTAACCTCCCCCCTCCCATCTCTAGGTTTAGTAGCAGCATAAAGGCACACACATGCTCATATGTGTACATATACATGTGTATGAGTGCAATTAAGGTTGTATTAAACCTCCTCTAACAACAACGTGTGGTTGGCATTGAAAATATTTATGAACATAAGAAATGGTAGATTCCTAAACTATTCTGACTCTCTAAAATAATTATTCTCAACTAATTTGTTTCTCAATTTAAAGCCAAGATATTCATACTTTAAGACAAAGAAAATTCATGTGCAGAATTATAACCTAGAATACAATGCTTTATTGATTTACTCAGTAAAGAGTTCATGGACTGTACCTTAAGACTATGCTAGACTTGAGGATACCAGGCAAATATCAAGTGGTTCCCAGCAGAGTAAGCTTGAGACATTTATCTACTACCATATTGGGGAGCAATGGAGCGTTTATAATGTTCCACATCTTCTCCTCTTATTGAAGTCTCTCCTTTCCCAGTAGCAAATGGTCAGCAGTTAACTCTTTGTTTACTATTAAATACTTTTTAGAAGACCTCTTCTATCTTTGGTTTTCAAAGAAGTCTGACTTTTTCGGTTAATGTAATAAAATTTTATTCAAAATTTTGTCCTCCTCCTCCTGCATTCCAGCTCAGTCTGTAATAGTTTCCTTTTTAAGGTGAAAAAGATGGATGCAATGAGGTTCTTCCTTTATTATTCTCCTAGATCCTTTCCCCAACTTGCCAGCTCCAGCGCCAGCCTCTGCACGTTTGGGGAAAGGGTGGAGAAAGCCTTATTAGGCAGTTTTCAAGCTGAAATTGTTTTTGTTGGTTGTAGCCCATTTTAAAAATGACCCCCTCCTACTCACTTGGAGATCCTTTCAACCCTGAGGATCTTTCTTCCGTAATTTTCTGGATGCAGGGAAAAACCTCTCTTCCCTCTAGGCCTTCCACACCCCTCTCATCTTTCCGTCTTGGTCGTGAACTCTTTCTTGGTGCAGTCTCACTGCTCTTTTAGGTCCACATGGCAGAAGGGATTGCCACGCTCATCACTGCTGCTTTTGAGAAGTAGGAGCCACCTTAAGGATGGAGTGAGGCCCTTGGTGAAGAGTCAGCAAGGAAACAGGGAGCTCAGTGCTTTAATCATGGAAACTGAATTAGGTCAACAACCTGAGCAAGCTTGGTGACAGATTCTTCCCTGGAGCTAGGCGTACACTTTGATTTCAGTTGTCAGAAACCCAGGATAGAGGAACAAGCGGAGACATCATTTGCCCAAATTTAAGACCCACAGAAAATTGAATAATAAATGAGTGTTGTTTGACGCCTCCAACTCCACTCTATTGAGTTATATGGGAGCAGTGGAAAACCGATACAAACACAGGGAACAGTCAAAGTGAGTGCTGCAAATAGTGGACCTGTGGAATCTCAGGAGACATGTGGGGAGGCTGGCCATAGTGAAATGTATGGGTCAATGTTGGTCCCTTGGGCTGGAGTGCCAGTGAGGTGCTGAGAAACAGAAATATTTGAAAGATAATTAGCAAATGAAATCTACAGAATATGATAGATTTAACTGGTTATAATGAGAAAAAAACAGAAATACAAGAATTTGCCAAAATGATTACCTTGTACAACAAGATTGTTAATGTTGTTATTCCTCCAATCAGGGAATACTAAAGGAATGTCAATATTTTCTGGACAGAGGAATGGAGGAAGGAGTCCTGAGTCTACTTTTGGAAATGGTGTGTTTGAGGTATCTTTAAGACAAACAATAGGATCATGTAAAAAGTTACATATCCTGATCTGGAATTCAGAGGAGTGGTATGTGATATGTGATTTAGTTTTCATTTTGTGAGATCTCCAGTTGTCACTTCAGGGGAAAATAGAAAATGATAAAAAGAAAGGATTCTTTCATTTGAATATTGAGTAATTTGAATAAGACTAAAAAAAAAAAGTTATAGAAAAATTCCAAGGCATGGAGGACAATAAAGAAAGTATTATTTCAAGAATGACAAGTAAAACAAGTGTATGACTCTGTTGAATGTTGAATGCTCCTGAAATTGAAGACAATAATTTCTGAAATATATCTCTTGGATTTATTGTCAAGAACTAGTTTGGTGTAGTATTATGAGGATAAAAACCAGACCAAGTGGTCAGAAAGGAGTGGGATGTGAAGAAATGAGAGAGACAAAGCTAAGATAGAAGGAGAAATGTCTTTCTTCATTGATAATTTGTTGCCATCTCCTACGGGTACTATCTTTGGAATAAATACAGCAAGAACATGAGCTTCCTCTTCCTTGTGGTCTCTGTTTTAATATTTGAAGATCTTAACTTTTTTTCCCAGTCTCTATGTTTTTTGCTCCTTCAGACTTAATATTTCCATTTCCAGCACCTCCCTGTCCTGTTTTCTTCAGTATCTGGCCATTCATCTTTGCTGTCTCACCAGCTTCTCAGTGTCCTTACCAGAGCTCTCCAACCAGGAGGCAGTGCTCTAGTCACCAGCAGTCTGCCGGGTGTACAACAGAGAAGTGCCCTCATGGCTTCCACTCCAGATGTTCTGTTCACAGGCTATGTTTACGTTAACATGTCTGATGACTGTTCTGTACTTTTGACTCATTTTGGCTTTATAGTTAATTTAACCCCACAGACATTCATTTTCTTTGCCTGGTACTTTTTCAAAGTTATTATTGCTCTTATTCAGGGTCATCCTACCCTTTTGTACACTTCTTTATGTGTATCCTCATCTTTTAATTTTTTTTACTATAGCCCACAATTCAGCTAAACCAAATTTTTTGGCTTCTTCAAAATATCCAATGTATGTGGCTACAGCATGTATATCACACTCATCTGTAGCATGTAGCTACGTGTTACTCAGATAATTGCCATCTACGTTGATGATGCCTTCTTGAAGTGTGCTAAAAGTCTTAAGTAGGCAGGACAAGTTGGTGAGGGAGTCTATGGCATACCAATAGCTAATCTCCTTCACATCAAATTTTAAATAAATTAGAATAAAAAATACACAAAACAAAATGTACTAGTAATTATACAGTGCTGGACAACCATTTTGACATTTTGTTATATTTTTTCAAGTGCATTCATTCATATAAAAAGCCTAAGGCTCGGGCAGCACATGTGGCTCAAGGAGTAGGGCGCCAGCTCCATATACTGGAGGTGGTGGGCTCAAGCCTGGCCCCGGCCAAAAACTGCAAAAAAAAAAAAAAAGAAAGCCTCCTATGGCTCTACCCTTACAAGCTATAATCAATACCTACAAGAATTTTAAATTCTTGCTGGAGACTGTATCCTCAACTTATCCAATATTCATCTTCTACTAAAAGATTGTTTATAAAGGAGAAATATTTTAAAGGACTTGAAAATCTATTCATTTTATTCTTGATTAATTGGGCAAGAGGGAGGTGTATATTTAAGCCTCATTTCCTACTTCCATCAAATTTCTTCCACTGAGTTATACTCTTATTCATTGTTGAAATGTATAGTTATTTGGGCAGTGCCTGTGACTCAAGAAGTAGGGCGGCGGCCCCACATGCTGCAGGTGGTGGGTTCAAACCTAGCCCTAGCCAAAAACTGCAAACAAACAAACAAACAAAAAAAAAAAAGTAAGAAATGTATAGTTATTTTCCTATACAATATGCTGCTGTATTGATTGTTGGAAGATTTTTGAGAAGACAATTCACTATATCAACTATAAAAATAATTTTTCTAGAAATAAGTGAAAAAAAAATCTTTATTATTCTTATGTACCTGTTTCTTTTTTAAAATAATGTTAAGATGTTGGCCGGGCATGATGGCCTATCCTGTAATCTCAGCACTCTGAGAAGCTCAGGCAGGAGGATCACTTGAGTCCAGGAGTTCAAGATCAGCCTAGACAACACATCAAAACCCTGTTTAAAAAATATATTAAAAAATAAATAATGCCTCATGTGAATTTTGTAACTAATTAACTTTCTCTTTACTTTTCTAGCTAAAAGGCTCATTGCCCATTTTGTATCAATATTTTATAATTGTATAGCATCCTTTGTATTATATTTCTGTATGTTTACTTCTGGTAATAACGCTTGCATGTAGTTAAATATTCATATCTCTGCTTTTATTTTCTGTTTTATCAAAAACCACATTAAGTCTTTAATGTGTAGCAGAAGGATAGACTTCAACATAATAACTCAACTGGTAAATAGGTAACCATCTAGAACTTGTTACTCAATAATTACAGAATGATTATTGCCTGAAAAACACACACATCTCATTGTCTCTGCTTTTTATTGAGAACTGAATTTCTTGAAACACCTGCTCTATCAGTGAATTAGTGATTCACTAATTTGATCTTATTGGTTATTCATCATCCTCACTGGTAAACATTACTATCTAGGACCTGGTGTATACTCAGAAAATGTTGATTCTCATTTTTAAAGACTGTCCTTTGCTGTTAAGATAAGGGGATTGTTTTTCTCTTTGGATTTAATCATTATCCACATATTCTAAAGGCCTTTACACAGTCTATGATTCTTTTTCCTTGGAGTCCCTTCACTTCCAATTTTTTTTAAAGATTAGAAAGGTATTCTTTAAATGCAGTATTATCTCTTATAGCACTAAGGCATGTTATTTAACATTTCCTTTACATACCCCTCTAGTAATTATGGAAGTGAAGGATATTCTGTAATCCTAGCATTCTAGGAGGCTGAGACAGGTGAATTGGTTGAGCTCAGGAGTTCCAGACCAGCCGGAGCAAGAACAATTCCCTGTCTCTACTAAAAAATAGAGAGACCAGCCAGGTCTGGTGTTACACACCTGTAGTCCCAGCTATTTGGGAGGCTGAGGCAAGAGGGTTGCTCAAGCCCAAGAGTTTCAGCTTGTTATGAGCTATAACTCCACAACATGCTACCTGGAGCAACTGAATAAGACTCTGTCTCAAAAAGAAAACAAACAACAACAACAACAATAACAAAAAAAAAAACAACAACAAAAAAAGTGAAGGATATTCTGGAATAGATAAGAAAAATAGATTGCTAGTTAAAACTATCTGAAGATGGACTATTCAAGCTTTTGTGCTGTTTAGGGTCTAGAATTCACTTTATAACTTAAACTTGGAGAGCTTAATTTCTCCTCATCATAGAATATTAAAATTGTGTAGCTCTAGGATTAATACCATAAGAAACAAGGAAGAAGAAGAGAGGGAAGGGAATAGGAAGAGGAATAAAAAAGATGATCAGTGGGTGGGATCAGTGGGTTTGAACGCTACACACAGTGGTGTAGTCTGTGAAAAGTCCCCAATGGTGGACCAGCCAATGACTTTTTGAAGAGGGACAACTAAGTTTCACAAGCAGTTTGCATTGTTGCAGTCTAACTCACCTCTCCTGTTTAAATTTTAATATCTTCTATTCATACATAGACTTTGTGTATATATGTATTTGTGAATAAAAAATCAGAATTCTATATTTAAGATTCCTTTGTATAAAAAAGGATCGATTCTTAAGGTATCTAAGTAACCAAATTATAGTAATACCTGAAATAGAAGCTCTAGGTTCAGATATCTTCATTATACTGTAAATTTCTGGGGGTGGGACTTCCCACAACCCAGATTCAGTCCACTGTGTCAATGGTATCTTACTTCTAAAGGAGCGTATGGCTCAGCTGACATTTGCCTAGTATTGGGGAAGGATTTTAGATATTTGAAAATAAGTGTATTATAGCAATCAACAATTGTTTGAAAGCTCTTAGGGAATACTCATTAATATCTTAAATACTGTATTAGGGACCTTAGTTATCCTAAATCTTTTTGACCTTAAGGACCACAGGAAACAATTTGGGATGACAATCATGATTCAAGAGAAGCAATTAGAGGATAATTAAGTGGTAAACTGTTGTTGTGATTTGAATGTTTTGTCCCCTCCAAAAATTTATGTTGAAACTTAATCCCCAGATCAACAGTTCTTGGGTGGTGTGTGTTTTGAAGGCAATTGAGCCATTTGGACTTCTCCTTTTGAGTGGGAGTATGAGTGGGAGGTACCTTTAGAAAAGAATGTGATGGAAGGGGTTTGACCCTATTAGCCCTTCTGCCTTCTGCCATCTGCCATGTGAAAACCAGTGCTCCTCAACACAGGAGAATGTAGCATTGGATGTACCATTGTGGAAGCAGAGAGTGGATCTTTACCAGCCAGTAAAGCTGCTGGCTCCTGGATTTTGGCTTCCCGCCTCTGGAGCAGTGAGAAGTAAATCTTGTTTTCTATGGGTCACCCAGTGTGTGGTGTTCTGTTATAAAAGCACGAAATGTACCAAGACAATGGTGTTAGTTGACTGAAAGTCCAGATGAAACTAGAGGTAATTTTGTTCATGAAAACTCTTCCAAAGCTGGACTTCCATGATCTAGCCTTGACCTAAGGTTTTAATTTGACTGCCAGAATGAGGCACATGTGAATATGTTTATGACATCTGAATTTCACAATCTTTTAATAGATGCAAACAGGCAAAGGAGGCTGTAAAGCAGAGAAAAATAACATATTAAAATGCAAACACAAATTTAGTGTTAGATGCCTTTTATGACCCTGGCATCCTCTGAATTTTCTAATTGACAATCTTCAGGCTTCACCAACACTTGGGAAATTAAAGAAAAATAAAATGTGTGGATGATGAAGAAGACAATATTTTTTGAAATAGCCCTGACACAAGGCAACCAGTAGTATTTGAAGAGACGGCCAGGAAAAACATAACTGGGCCAGTGTAGGCCGACCAGAAGTACGGTTTTGAAATTAAAGCACTGTAGCATCATTTTTGAACTATTCATCATGGATTCCAGCAAAGTCTTCATCAAATTTATGGCATCAAGTTTGGCTCTATGAATAACCTTTTTTGACGTTGTAAAAAATATATTTGTGGGTTTTTTCATTCCAGTGGTATTCAATGAACTAACATTTAACAAGTGTGGCAGTAATGGAGCAAGTTTGCTTGGGATGATATCACAGGAGGAGTACACAGACTGGAGATGGTCAGGGCACTCACTGGGCTCAGAGACCAAAGCAAAACCGTCTTTCTCCTTTTCCAACTTTCTTCTTTCTTCATTCACCATGGCTCGCACTGGCACTGCTGCAGCTCATACCTGCTGCTTGTATATGTACTGATGCAAGTGTAGGTAAAGGCTTATTCATTATAAAAATGGTTTAAAAAAAGAAAAAAAAAAAAAAAGAAAAGAAGAATATCCTACATTTCCCAGAGTAGAAGGATGAGATGGGAGACAGCAGGTGGTAAAAACAAATGTCTGAGGTTTCCAGGTAAAAGGGTGTGAGATAAAGACCTCTCACAATCAGCAATGGTAATGCTTGCTAATTATTATCTCATTGCCAAATTACTATGAAGTAGAAGTAAAAACGTGCTATACAAACTCAAGAAACTTACCTTCTACTTAGGGTATCCATTTTAACACATTTAAAATAAATTGAAAATGAATGGTAGGAAATTCCGTATGTGTGTGGACTTCTTACTCTTAGTGCTAATGACAGGGTCAGTTTGTGCAGAAGTCCTTTTTTTTTTTCCTTCTTTTTTTCTCCTCTTTTCTCTTGATGATAATCTGTAGTATTTTCACAGGTAGAGTATGGCAAGGCAAATCACATGTTTATTTACTCACTTCCTAGTGTGAAAGGTGGGATCACGTGGAATTGCAACAGAAGCAAAGTTGGGCATGATTGTACAGTGAAAACCTCAGTCTTTCTCCATTTCCCAGATGCTGGTAGAGTAAGAGGAGGTAAACACCAATTCCAATAAGTGCTTTTTGTTTTCCAGGAAGACTTGTGCCACCAAAGTGAGAATAAAAGGTTAGGTCGACTGGTGCACTTCATTTTCTATTTGTGAATTAGAATCACAATATGTCTTCTGTTAGAACATACATAATAAAATGCTTACTGCCCAAAAGAGAGGTAAATGCTAAATTTTTAGCCACATTGAAAAATGTTGAGATTAGTGTTACCAAAATTGCTGCTGCTGAACCCCCACATTTATCCCATTTATTAACAGCAAAGATAGTGCAGAAAGACCATAGTAAGTCTTCTTTTCAAAACCCTTTTGAGTCAACGATCTTGTCTCCTGATTGTCTTGAAAATTCTCACTGAACTAAAAATGTTGAGATAATGATAGCAGATAGCACATGGCAATATGGAAACGTTTCATTAAACACAGCAGTGATACCGCATTTGCAGGCTTAAAAGATCTTTACTACTTTTTCATGTAAGTTTCGTATTTACCTGTTCAGGTGAAGAGACAATGGGCAGCAGGTCCTAGGTGGCCTTAAAGAAAGGGAGGAGGGAAGGTGATTGGTGGGATCTCACCTAATGTGTACAATGTGAGGGTGTTCAGCAGGCCTCCTGCATGAAAGGCCCAACTGTGACTTGAACTTTACCTTAGAAAGGAAAACAATGGAACCTAAATATGTGTACCCTCATATCAATCTGAAGTAAAAGGGAAAGGAAATCATCTGTGTGGCTCATTACATCATCAACGGGAGTTTCTTGTAAATGAGGCACATTGGGAAAATGGTTCAAAGCTGAAAAACATTTCAAAGTAAGTTGCCTTTTCAGAGGAAAGCCAATTAAAAATACTGCCTGTCAAATTGCATGAAAGTGGAAAATGTTTCTCAACGACACTGTTTGATGACTGTCCCAGAATACACAGTGGCTACAAAAGAAAACACAATTTTAAGAGAGTAAATTCAAGTTTAATCTCTTATGGTGAAGTTATGAACTTGTACTAAAAAGACATCTGCCTGCCAAGGCACAAAACACTACCGGGGAACACAGTTGTTTCTGCATAAAGGAAAAAACTAAATGGATTCATTTTCTCTAAATTGTACATTGAATGCAAACAAATCTCTTACAGCAGAAATGCTTTGTTTTCTGTAAGTGAGGGTTCCTTTTAGAAATATATCAATTATATCCTAGCATCATTTAAACATGTGACTAGATTTAGATAATTTTATTAATGTTTTGTTTTCCTTAAAATTTCCAGGGGAAAAAGCAAAAAAATTATTCATGAGAATATATTTAAGACGCTTGTGATTCCTAACTTTTGGATGATAAATATTCTAAAACATTGTGAGGAAGGTTGAATGAGATAGCTATTTGATCAGTTCATTTTCTGATAGTAGTTTTTTATAAAGTGAAACACAGTTACTCACACACACACACACGCGTGCACACACACACGCACAGACATATCCTTCTTTCCTGATAACACACAATGGATTTGAAATCTGTTTGAAAATGAGGACAATTTTATGTATCTCTGCATTTCTCTTACCATCTATCATGGGTCAAGCAAGGTTTTTAATAAGCATCTATGTAAGAAATAAATCAGTTATACGATACATGGTTACATATTGCTCTTGCTATAAAAGTCAAATACAGTTACAAATCGCATTGAGTAATTTTCTTTCATTTTGATTTTACTATGAGCAGGAATTAGACCAGCTACACTTCATTAATGTTCTTTCCTGGGAACAAATGAAATTAACTTTCTAAGCTCCACCTTCTGTAAAATGAGAAACATTTAGAGAGAGAAAATAGTTTGAAAGCTGGAAATGCACAGGTAATATAATTTAAAGTTATTTTGTTTTTCTTAGGTTTATAATGGTTTGAGAAATATATGACTTCTCTTATAAAATGACTAAAAAGGGAGAAATTAATTTTAAGGGTTGTATCACATTATGTTTGGAGTGATTACTAAAAGTAATAAAGTTACAGTCAAATTAACAAGTAGACACTGAGTCAGAATTCCTCTGAAGTGAGTTGGGAAAGCACTTGGCTGAAGAATGAGTGTTGGCCTCCTCAGTAGCTGAGCCAGGGCATCCTTGTACAAGTTTGCTTCCAACAATTCAGAATCAAACATTCATCTCAATAATAATGTGAGATGTGGGACATAATGTATTCTCATAGCCTTGAGAGATTAGATGTGTGTGACTACACCTTATAATATTGCATCATCTCGCTTAGAATGGAAAAAATAGTTGCTTTCACAGCTCATTTAGATATTCATTCAGTGAAGATTGATTTTTTTCCAACATATGGGTGTCAAATGTATGAATGTCTAGTATTTGAGTTCATGTGTGAAGAATATAAAGAAAAGTGCTACTTGGAATTAGTGACTGTCAAGAGCACCCGTGGAAACCAACATACTCTATTCAAAATTTAAATTTTAATGAATAGTTTTGTATGTCTTTCTTACTAATATGGTTTATTTCTTTAGAATATTTTGATGGTAAGTTTGCTTTTGATCACTATTAATTAGTTCTGAGAGTCACTTTAGAGATTTGCTGCTTTAATTCTGCATTTTTCAAAGAGATATATGATTTTACTAACTGGAAGAATGTCTCAGCACTGGCAAATTATTATTACTAAAAGAGATAGTTCCTAATTTGACTTATTTTAATGCTCCTTGACTGTAACTTTGAGGGTACTTTCCTCAGATTTCTGTCTTCCTCCTTGTTGTGCTGTTTATTATCCTTTATTGTAGTACTTTCAGTGGCAATCGTCAGATCTTTCCAAAGAATAAATTTAATAAATTTAATTGAATCCTTTCTTAAGGTATGGAGGTGTATCTCTCTTCAGAGTTTAAAATTCCAAACTTCTTAATATATAACATTAAAATCTTCCTCATCTGTCCACAGATAGCTTTGTATCTTATTGTCTTCTGTTCTATCCAAGTGCCAACCTCACAGCCTTCCTGAGCTACTTGCCAGCCTTCAACACCCAAATGAATACATCACTACATAAAACCCCATGCATTCGTTACCAGCAAAAACATAGACACGATGTACTTTGTCATTAATGTCTTCCCAACATAATATACTGAAATTGATTTTTTATACTTCTGCTTTGTGGAAATGAAAGAAAAAAAAAAAAAAAAAAGGAACCACTAGCATGTGTTGAGGCTTACTGTTTTCTATACATATGTTAACTGAATTGATCTCTATAAAAACTCTTTTAAATTATTCTCATTTTACAGAAGCCCAGAATACTTCAGTGACTTTCTGAAGGACACAGAATAAGAGAGGGACTAAATTATAATTCAAAACCAGGCAGTCTGATTTGAGAAACTATGCTTTTTGCATTCTAAAAGAATATTGCAATTTACTCCTTAGAAATGTTTTGCCTAGAGGGCTCTATTCCTAAAAAAAAAAAAAAAAAAAAAAAAAAAAATTATATACTAATGTAACAAATAACAATAATATATTTAAATACTGTAGTAAAACTTACTTTTCCATTTTTATGTCTGTGTCAAATAATTAAAAAGTAAATTTTTTAAAAATTATTTTGTATTAAATCATAACTTTGTACATTGATACATTTATAGGGTTCAAGGTACTGCTTTGATATACAATGTGAAATTCTTACATTGAACTAAGTAACAAATCCATCACAATTATGCTCATTCCTTAATAGTTTTGAAATGTACCATTGCATCATGTAAAATTTTGTTAATGAGCTGTATTAGTAACTAAGGTATTCAATTGGATTTCAACTTCTATCAAACAGTATCAGCTTCTAATAAGAGATTTTGAAAATGATTTATTCACTTTTTTGAAAGCCCTTTATTTTCGAAAGGATTAGAGATAAAAGAATACATCTAGTACATTGAAGTGAAAAGGAAAGGAAGGAATTTGGACTCATCTAACCCAAGATAAGGTAAACCACTATGAAAAACAAAGTGAGTGCTGCTTAGATTTCCTAGAAAACAAAGTAGAAGGAGGGAAACCCAAGGACCTGTAAACCTGGGAGGCCCACTGCCCATGATTGCCCCAAGCATCATTACTGAGCTCATTCATCTTAATGTGCTGCTCTCAGCAGCATAACGTTGGTGTTACGAGCATCTCTCAAGATGTGAGAGATGTACAGAATCCAATCTGATGACCTAAATTGACCTGTCAGAGGGAAAACGTGAAAATAATACTAAATACAGAATTCTGCTTACCCAAATCAGGTAACTAATTTAAGAGGCTATGAAAGAATAATGAGTATGAAGGATCCCATTGAAAAGAATTAAAAATTTTAGAGTCAAATAGGAAAATACTCAAATGAAGTTAAAGATTTGCAATATTCAAGCAAGTAGTAAAGTCCTCAATTACTATTTCCATGTGGCTACAAAATTCTTTAGCAAAAGATTTGCAATATTCAAGCAAGTAGTAAAGTCCTCAATTACTATTTTCATGTGGCTACAAAATTCTTTAGCAAAAGGAAGAATAATGTGATTAGGTAAGAAAAAGAACGTGGTAATGGTATTTTGAACCATCTAAAGGTCATGGAGTCCCTGTGATTACAGATTATGAAAAGGGGCTCTATCTGATTGTGAATGTTCCAACTGAATCAAATTTCATGTATTTAGGAAACATTTCTAATAGATGAGTAATCTCAGTATAGTCATTTCCTTGGAGTGTCTTTTAACACCATAAAAGTTTAGAATTATATATACCAACAAAGGAGAAGTTAACCAAACTTAAAAAAAAAACTTTCTGTATTAATTTTGGAACTAACTTGTGTTTATGTGCTGTGCTATTTGTGATGAACTGTTCAGAAGAATTTAGTGTATTAGCTGCTAACGTTAATTTAAATTTAAAATGTTATTGAGAATTTGAATATAGACATGAGATAGTATATTTAAAGATTAAGTATACATTTATGTACTTATAAAAGCATTAAATGTATATTATAACTTTGACTATATATGTTTAATTTACTAGATTAATAGAAATAGTTCAAATATTTAAAAAAGTTTTTTTTTTTTTTTTTTTTTGGATTGGAATGTAAGATATTTGACCAATCATTAATAAAAAGACTTGTTCAAAATGATGATTTTATTTGTTAAATTTATAAAGTGTAAAACATTTTATAGTTGTGTTTAATGATTTAGAAAAACCATGTTTTTGATTGATGGTTTTAAAAAATGTAACTTTAACTTAAAAAACACTCTATTAAATGTAAGGCCATAAAAATTACATGATTTTTGCACATAGAGCAGTAGTCTCTCCATGACTATTCATTGGTCAAAATAGAAAGGAGAAGAGAGCAAGAGAGTGCATGTAAGATTAGGAGTGGTCTTCTAAGCAATAATTTATTTAAAAGGAGTTAAGTAAGCTCACTAACAGAAAGTTTTTAGGTAGATATTTATTTCTCCAGAACTGCAATAGTAATAAGGATAAAATTGTTGATGACAATTTATAAAATTATTAAGACCCAGTTTTCCTACATCTTATTATATACTGGACCTCTGTTCAATGTGTGTTATATTGTGTCGCAGCCCCTAGTGGCCCCTGTGGCCCTGGACTTGATCGCTGCAGGAAGAAACCATGTGGATTAGACGTAAAGTATCTCAAGAATGGAAGAAAAAGTATCCAATATGCTCAGCCCTACATGAAACTAATTTATGGCTTTCACATGAAAGCTATAACCCAGTTACAACCTAAGAACAGAAGGAAGGGGGAGAGGAAGGGGAGGGAGGGGGGAGGATGGACAGAGGGAGGGTGATTGGTGGAATTACACCTGCGGTGCATCTTACAAGGGTATATGTGAAACTTAGTAAATGTAGAATATAAATGTCTTAACACAATAACTAAGAATATGCCAGGAAGGCTATGTTAATCAGTGTGATGAAAATGTGTCAAACGGTCTACATGATCACATTAATGTACACGGCTATGATTTAATAATAATAAAAAAATAAAATAAATAATTTAAAAACAAAAGAAAGAAGACAATACTGGTACTTTGGAAAAAAAAAAAAAAAGAAGAAGAAGAAGTACCAGTTGTAGGAGGTGGGCTAACCTTGATTGTAGGGTAGCCCTGAGCAACCTCCACAGTAGCCTTTTAATGAGATGGTACAAGACAGGTGAGGGGAGTATTAGACAATGACTACATGTCTAAGGATCGCCAGGGGCTCAGGCTCTTTCTCCACAAGGAGCACCTGCGGACAAATCACCCCAGGGTCCGCCTCCCAGCTGCAAATCATCTTGCTCAGAGGTTGTCTGGTTCTTGGCGTCCCTACAATATTGTTCATTCTCAGCATTACATGGAAAATTAAAATAATGCAACAGACATATTTCACTCTAACAATTCATAAACAGTTTTAAAGAATAAAAAGTTAAGATTTCACATATCTTTACTGTAGCTGGACTTTTGGAAGGCACACCACAGTAAGGAACTAATACTGAAATTTCTAGCTATTGGTCAAAGTGTGAGGTTTCTGCATTTGAGGAAGCACAATTTACATTTTGTTGAAAAATTAAGGTGCTGAAATACATTACTGCCTCATTTAGCACTATTCAATCTTTTGTGAAAGTGTGATAGGGACTTGTTTTGTAGATAAGGTCATTAATTTTTTGTTGAAATCATTTTCTATCTCTTCAAATTATCCAATAAGTGCTTGTTTAAAATCTTCTGTTTTTAAGCATTCAACTATGTATTCAAAAATGGCCTTGAGAATTTTGCGAGGAGGTATATTCAAATATCTTCATGTATTACAAAAGATCTTGGGTAAAATTCTTATAAAAGTTTTTATTTTGAATAAATTGGCCTGCCAAAAAAATGATCTCAAAACTAACCCCTCAGATAAATAAATTGCTTGGCAAGTTGAGTATAGTTATTTGTCATATTGCACCCATTAAATAGAAAAGACAGTCTTAAAAATTATAGTTTTTGTTTTTGCATAAATGTTTCTGAGTTGTTTTAATTTTTTTTTTCTGACAATAAGTAAACAATAGCTGCTGTATCTTCTTTAGAACCATCACTCCATTGTGTCATTGAAAGTCAAGTGGTTATTTTACTCCCACCCTCTCAGATGCTCCACTCTGTGAAGCTTAGTGGAAACTTGTTATATGCCAGACTCACACATAGTAGAGACAGGGCTAATCAGGAACAGGGAAAAGGAAATCTAGTCCTTCTAATCCTAGTTTGTAGAGAATTGTTAAAGGAAGAGAGAGCAAGAGTAACACATCTCACCTAGGTTGAAGCCCCAGGGAGGAAGAATAGAGTTACATGTAGGAAGCAATGAAAGAAGAACTTTTAAGAACCCCATTTTATAAGTGTTCTTCTGGGAGTAGACCATGTTCCAAGCTGCCTCACACCAACTTCCATCAACATCAATTTGGTAGAAATTTATTGTTATGAAGCCTGGAGCTTTGCTTCCTATATGATAAAGATGGGTTAAGAATTCCTTTCATGCTTCTCTGGGGGATAGGGATGTTAAGATCTGGCTACTGGTTTTCTTCAGAGGGAATCATTAAGGCAGGCTGATATTTCATCATCAGCAGGGAAACTATATAACAATCACACATCTGAGGGTTGTCCACAGGAACAGTTATAGCCAAGGCAAAGATAATCCACTGGGGGAATCAGAAGATACTGCCTCTTCAGGAGGATAGAGCATAAATATTAATAACATTGGACCATAAGTTACACAAATGTTGTCTTTAGATTTCCTGAAGATCCCTTGGGACAAAGTCAGTCACTCCTAAGCTCAACTATCACCAGTCTGCGGAGCATCCTCAATGGCTACCATTGAGAAAAATTCCAGCAAGATCTAATCCAAAGGCTGCCAGTTGGATCCAAAACCTCATATCTTCTCTGTAAACATACAGTCACATTCAAAGAACTGCCACCTTATATACCAAGAGGGCCCCTCATGCCACCTCAAGAGAGTGAGGGTTCATGTGAATGTGGGCATGTTACCAGAATTCAAGCTATGCCACTAAGGCTACTGTAACTAAAACCCCCTGGTACTGGCACAAAAATAGAGACATAGATTTATGGAACAGAATAGAGAACCCATAGATGATACAGTTTTCACATTCCTCTCTGATTTTTGACAAAGCAGACAAAAACATACTTGGGGGAAAAGAACCTGCTTCAATAATTGTTGCTGGGAAAATTGAATAGCCACATGTAAAAGACTGAAACAGGATTTGCCCCTCTCACACCTCACAAAAATTAACTCATGATGGATAAAACACTTAAACCTAAGGCATGAAGCTATAAGAATTTTAGAAGAAAATGTTGGAAGAACTGTCATAGAATATCAACCTAGGGAAGGAGTCTGTAAGCTTCTGCCATCCCAGTGGCAGTCACAGCAAAAACAAAAATAGACAAATGGAACCTGATCAGATTAATGTTTCTGAGCAGCCAAGGACATAATGAATAGAGTAAATAGACAACTTACAGAAAGGAAAAAAAAATTTGCATGCTATATATCAGATAAAGGGCTGATAATCAGAATCTACAAATAACTCAAGCAAATTAGCACAAAAAATCAAACAAACTCATTAAAACTGATTAAAACTCATCAATCAAACAAAAGATGGGAACAGAAAATTTTCAAATGAAGATAGTCTGATGGGCTACAAACACATGAACAAACATTCAACATTTCTAATCATCAGGGAAATCCAAATCAAAACCGCAGTGAGGTATCATGTAACACAAGAGAGAATGGGTTTTTATCTGAAAGTTCCAAAGCAGCAGACGCTGGCATGGATGCTGAGAGAAACACTCATGCCCTGTTGGTGGGACTGAAAAGTAGTACAAACCCTATGGAAAGTAGTATGGAGATAACGTCAAGAAGTAAAGTACACCTACCTCTTCATCCAGCAACCCCATTACCAGATATTTACACAAAGGGAAACAAAGACATTTTATGAAAAAGATACTTTCACTTGAATGTATATAGCAGCAAAATTGATAATCGCCAAGTTGTGAAAAGAAGTCAAGTGCCTGTCAAGACATAAATGGATTAATAAAATTTTGTGTGCGTGTACCATGGAATATATTTCAGCCATAAAAAAGATGGTGGTTTAATATTCTTTATAATAATATGGATATAATTAGAGAACATTCTCCTATGTAAAGTGTAGAAAGAATGGAAAAATAAATATTACATGTGTTCAATACTAAATTGGAGCTAGTAGATCAACTCTGAAATAAATATATGGGAGTAAAATCCAAAGAAAATTAAGTGTTTGTGAGGGGAAGATGAGTAGGGTAAATTCACGCTTATTCTGGGTGAAGGATGCTCTGATATCCCTGGCTTAAAATGTATAAAATCCAGTTCTGTAATCACAATGTGTGCACTCCTGTAATATTCTGGAATAAAAGACAATTATTGTGTATGTCCTTTCTTGGACTTAAATCCTAACATAGAGGAGTCAAGATTCAGCAGTGTCAACCTAAAGGTACATGAGGTCTGAAATTAAGTTCATGGACTCATCCTAGATAAAGGTCTACATAATTCATTGCTGAATATCAATCACTAAATATACCTTCAAAGTACTCCTTTTGAGAAGTTATGCCCAAAAGCCAGCAAGTAGTTGACCCTTGAAAGCAATTTTGGAACTTTTTATGCAATGGCCAGATAAGCTGCCATCATATAAATCTTAATGTCTTGATTATCATTAAAAATGTCCTTTTTTTCAATATTTCCTTTAACTTCTGGTAAAGAAAAAAGTCTTTTGGCCCCAGGTCAGATGATCAGGAGGATATTCCAATGCATTTGTTTGTTTACTGGCTAAAAACTCTCTTTCAGACAGTGCCCTATGAGGTGGTGCATTGTTGTCATGCGAGAGTCACACCTTTCTCATGTCAGATTTTCATTTAAGATTTTCCTGTTTCTCTACTGATGTTTACTTTGCTATTTTTCTCACAGTCAGACAATGATTTTGATACATAATTAGACAAATTTTTGCAATGATTTATTATCAGTTCTGCTTGTTACTTGCTGCCCTGACATTTTCTCCTTCAGAAAAGCATTTCATCCATGAGTACACTGCCATTATTTTCATGGAATTATCCCTATAAACTTGGGACACAATGTCCCTAATTTCACTTCCACACTATTTCCAAGTTTAACAAGAAATTTTATGTTCATTCATTGCTCTAATTCAACCTCCAACATTCTTGCAACAGCACAAAAAAAAAATCTAACAATAGTAAACACCATGAAGTGAGACTCTGCCAAATATTAACATGAACACAGCTGTGAGACACTGATATACCAAGGTTATGATACCTTACTGAGTTTGTATACTGCTGACCATAAAAGTACACAGTGGCAAGTTCACAAACTTAATTGTTAGACCTTTAAACATTTGGAAAGAGTGTATTCTGGAGGAGAGTAGACACCAGAACAAAGCTTAAAATATCCACAGCTAGTATTACATAAGCCAGGACCAGCTTGAGAGGCCTTGTGGATGGAGAGAGAAAAACTTGGCTATTTTCTTGAATATTGATAGTCATTTTAGTGATTTTCTCTCAATCTTGGTGTCTCTGGACAGACCCTGGTCATTTGTTCAGTGATTGGAACAGAAATGGAAGGGAAACCAGGTGAGCTTTATTTTATGTGCTATCAGATTGCATTTAGGATAGCCTTTTTATAGAGCCAGCTGCTGTCTTGGAGGCTTAAACCCCCTTCTTGTTTACCCGTGATCACATCTGAGCTATCAATGGGATGGAACCAGTGCAAAAGGGAACTCAGTCTCCAAAAGGATCACATCATCATTCATTGTGAATTGTGGAATTCCACCCAGTATCCAGCGTGCTATTAGGTTGTTGAGTTTAAAAAAAAAAGTGTGGAGGGAAACATTTTGAATAAAGACCTAACTTTTTTTTGAGACTCTGGAGAGAGTGTCATGGTGTCATCATAGCTCACAGCAACCACAAACTCTTGGGCTCAAGTGATTTTCTTGCCTGGTTTACAGAGTAGCTTGGACTATAGTTACCACCATGTTACCTGGCTAATTTTTTTTCCTTGTATTTTTAGTAGAGATGGGATTTCACTCTTGTTCAAACTGGTCTCAAACTTCTGGGCTCAATCAATCCACTTGCTTCAGCCTCCCAGAGTTCTAGGATTACAAGTGTGAGCTACCACACTTAGCCAACACCTAACTTTAAACTTCTTGAAGGAGATGGGCTCTACTATCCAGTAAATAGTCATTACCAGACCACAATGACTTATGAAAGGGAGTATATAGTGAAGGCTAATATTTTAAAATACTGCATATTAATATGTGTCTCATTTACACGTATGTATATTTTTTCTTTCTTCTTAATGAAAATGAGGTATTCATCCACCTCAGTGGGAATTTTCACTGTAACTACAAGAATGCAAAAGGAAATAATAAGCTAAGATTCATCATTACAAAAGTGTATGAATGCAGAAAAGCCACCTATCAACTACCAAGTGCTTTAAGTTCCATGTCAAGAGGACATGCATCCTAATCACTTAATCTTGATCTGATTGTTTTAATAAAGATGAAGAAAGAAAAAAAGCTATCACATAGACCTGAATTACACCACTTTGGATAGGAATTTACTTTGCCAAAGACATGATTCCCAACATTCTGATCCTAAAATAGAGCAAAGAGAAGGGTTCTGATTATGAATAATAATTGATGACTCCATCCAGATTACATTGTTGACACCATTACCTAGGTATAAATCATTGAAGGTATATCTTTAAATGTTTGGTAAATCTGTAAGCGTTTTCTCAATTCAACAAAGCAGTATAGCAGTATTTCTAAAGTTGTTTTGCTCCACTATTGTTTTATTTTTATTCTTTTATTCTTATTCTTATTTTGATTCCTATTCTTACTCTTATTCAATTTATTAAAAGAGTAATTTGACATAGAGATTTGAAGGAAATGGTTCATTTGTCATTGGGAGAGCTAACTGGATATGGATATAAACTGAAAAAAACTACATAGAGGCATTAAGAGGCATTCACATTTATGCAATGATTGGGGTCCCCACTAGCCCAAACAGAATTTAGACAGGTTAGGTGGCAGATCTTATCAAGTTAGTATTTTTCACATTTCAGGCTGGAAGTAGTGTGACTGTATTCCAGGACAAATTTTTTCTAAAATTTCTAAAAAATGGCATAAAAAATTTGAAAAAAAAAAATCTAATCTATACTTCATTGAAAATTGTATCTTTAAAATTCCTGTTACTTAGCCAAAACATGATATTCAATATTGACCATTAGGTAGCCAATAAATGTTAATATGAGATTTATGATAATATGGATGTCTTATGTTAAAACATTAAAATAAAATAATTCAAAAACTTATTAAGGTATGTGCACTTGTATTATAATTATATAAAGCAGACAGACAAAAGAGAACTTCATAGAAAAAATTTAAAAAATCTCCATAAACAATTAAATTACTACAGATATTACTCAATTTGCTATGAGGTTATATCCTGAAAAACCCAACATGTATTGAAAATATTGTAAGTCGAAATACATTTAAATGTCCCATCAAATCTATCATAAAGTCAGAAATATTTTAATCAAACCATCGTTAAGTTCAGAGTTGCTCCTGGAATTATAATGAGTTTATGTCTCAATAAACCAGGTAAAGACAAAAAACTGTAGGTAAACCATTCTAAGTCAGGGACTGTCTGTAGATTGATGTGGCTCTAACTTTGGGTATAGAAATATGCTTGATTTTATTTTTAGTTTTCTATCTTCCAAAATTTCTGTAAATTCAAAATTTTTTAATAATCAAATAACTTCTCTCATTGAAGTTAGGGATGTCTATTTTGAGGTGAAAATGTATCAGTTTTTTTCTTCCAGATTTCCTAAGCAGTATCTAATAGCTGAGGTCATTCTGGAGCAAAATGGTTGACATTCCTCTGTCACTGCCTTCTTTCTTTTTCTTCACCTCTACCATTACTGTAAGTTGTAGACAATTCTACATTTAGTCTGGTGCTCTGTGTCTTCAGGAGGCCTCCAACGTTCCCTGAATCCACAACCACATCTGTCTCTCATTGGTGGTGGTGTTCTATATTTCAAAATAAAAACTTCTTTCTTTCTACATATTGAAATCCCTTTTCTTCAAGAATCCTCTTCCAGAAAAAAGTATCATTTTTCCACAAGGGCATTTGAACCAGAGTGTTTATTACAGTTCAATTCAAAATTGCCAAGATGTGGAATCAACCCAAATAACCATCAACCCATGAAGGGATTAACATTAACTGTGGTTTGTTATACATATGTCATGGTATACATATATCATGGTCACTATTTAGCCATAAGAAAAGATGGAGACTTCACATCTTTTGTGTTTACCTAGATGAAATTGTAACACATTCTTCTTAGTAAAGTATCAGAAGAACGGAAGAGTATCCAATGTACTCAATAATAATGTGAAAACAATATATAAACAACTATAAACCCAAACAAAAGAAAAACATACGCATAGCCTAGTGAGGGGGAAAGGAGAAGAAAGAGAAGAAGGAGGGCCATTGGTGGGATTTCACCTAATGCACACAATGTGACGGTGTTTGGCATATACCCTGGGAGAAAGGCTCAGGTACAAATTGAACTTTACAATGTAACCTAAATATTTGTACCCTCATTTTAATCTGAAATTAAAAAAAAATTAATTCCCTTCTAGTTGTCTTGATCATAGTGCTTAATTTTTAACAGCATAACTAAAAGCATTAATGTATCATCATCTTAGATCTATTATCACATTAAAACATGGTCAGGCAAAGCCAATTTGGGGGCATGCTGTTTTCCTTTCTTCCCATTTTTGTTCTTTTCTACCTTTGTTTTTCTTTAAAAAACAGAATGTGCAGTGGTGGCTCAAAGGAGTAGGGCGCCAGCCCCATATGCTGGAAGTGGTGGGTTCAAACCCAGCCCTGGATAAAAACTGCAAAAACAACAACAACAACAAAAAAAAAACAGAATGCGTCTGGAGGCACCTGTGGCTCAGGGAGTAGGGCTCCAGCCACATCCGATATACCGAGGGTGGTGGATTCAAACCCGGCCCCAGCCAAACTGCAACAAAAAAATAGCCAGATGTGTGGTGAGCACCTGTAGTCCCAGCTACTTGAGAGGCTGAGGCAAGAGAATCGCCTAAGTCCAAGAGCTGGAGGTTGCTGTGAGCTGTGATTTCACAGCACTCTACCAAGGGTGACAAAGTGAAAAAACAAACAAACAACAACAACAACAACAACAACAAAACAGAATGTGTCTGTGTCTGTATGAGTGTGTGTCTGTATGTACACAGTGTGCATGTATATGTTGTGTATGTCAGCTGAGTATTGTTCATGGAGCTGGAAGAAATTTTTGGACCTGGGAAGCCTTTCTAACCTGCCCCCAGGCAATTGTCCAAGTAGCTACCAACCCACTAAGAGAGTTTGTTGACCTAGTTTTGGGGCTAATAAAGAGTTTCCAAATTAGGGGAGAATGGGGACTGAAGACCCCATTCTTGGCATGGAAAGCACCCCCAGAAAAAGAGGAAAATTAAAAAGCAAGCTGAGTGATTGAGAACAAAGAAAAGTCAGCTAGATTACATTTAAGTCAGCCATTGCTAGCAAGCTTCCTACCTTTTCTGAAATTCTAGCCTGTTGGGGATACAGCTTCAAACACCCCTGCGGGGTCTATGAGCACTCTGAGGAAAAATGGTCATAGGAGAGGCTGTGGCAAAGACCTAGAAAGATACATTAACTGGGTCATTTCCTGCCTAGTAAACAGGCATACCAGATACCCATTATGCAGATTTGCATTTGCCTGGAGCAGAAATCAAGGGAGTAGCTCAAGCTCTGAGATATAGACTGAAGAGCTTATATCCCTCATTGCAGAGGGAGATCCTCTGTGGTGGTGATGGGAGAAAAATTCCTCCTTTCCACCGATTCCTCAGAGGAGATTAATGTGGGTGGCATTTTACTCCACAGGGAACTAGCAGAGTTTAACACCTCTCTAGAAATCTATGTGTGTGATCTCAAGCAGGAGGCTTTCTCAATGCAAAGCTCAGATTTCAGATTTCTCAAGGCTACCCTTAAGTTTAAGAATGATAACAATAGGAGCTGATATGCTCAATCAGAGACACTGCTGGTGTCTTACTTCCCTCCCTCATCTTATTCTCTGGGCAAAAAGACTTCAACAAAAGCAGAATGGAACAAATACTTGGAGCCACGGCCAGAAGACCACAAATGGCCAATGGACCCCTAAGCTCTCATCTTTAATTCTACTCTATGCCTCATGTCTCTTTCCTTACTGTCATTTCTATCTCTATATTTCTTCAGTTAGTCACCACCAGTTTCCACAGGTCTTAGCAAACCCTGCTCCCAGGGTGGGACCCCGACACCAAATAATTTTTAAAATGTAGGACATGGAAAATATTTTTTCTAAGGTTAAAAAGCATATAATGGATATACTGAAAGAAAAAGAAAACATTACGTTCTATACAGTAAGAACCAGAAGGACTTAGGTCTTAACATTTCTGTTGCTATAAGAAAAGACAAGAGATACTTGCTCTTGATGTGGAAAATAGAGGGAGAACGGGAAAAGACTTGACTGGATTTTTTTTATCAAGGGTTTTTGAGATGAGTTTTCAAACCAAGTCCCAAAGAGGAAATGACTGGAATCCTCATATGTGAGAGCTTGGACCCATTTCCTTCCTTAAACCTTGGGTTGAGCAGCCACAGAGACCTACTGTACTGTATAGGAGCATCAGATTACAAATGGTGATGCTGGTGTCTACTCATGCAAGAGTCTAAGAAAGTATCCTTTTACTCTAGTCTCTGAGTTTCCTTTGGCTTTCTGTGTTCACTACTATACCCTGTACTCCAATCATGAAAGTGGGCTACCATGGAAGGCCATGAAGTTGTCTGCAGACCCCAGGAAAGTTAATACTAGTCAAAGAGGCTAACACTAGTCAATGAAAGAACATAGCAAACCTCACACATCGGCGGAAGCAATAGAAGAGAAAGAGGAGAAAGACTAAATGCCAGGTGAAATTTTTTTCATTTCATTGGGTGTCAGGGAACCAGTGCCTCCCCTAATGTTGTGATGACATGTAAGCTCATCCACTATGACAGAAACTTAGCCAGAAATTCTCAATACTCAGAATTGAGCCACCATACTAGGGAAAGGTAACAAGATAGAAAAATCCATGAATTTAATTTACAAATGACTAGTAAGGTACTAAATTTGCCTGCTTTTACTGGGAATTGTTTAAATGAATTATTCTATTATTAAGCAGCAATGGGGAATCAAATATTTTATGCATTCATTCAACAGATATTTTGAACAGCTACTATGAATTATTAATTTTTCTAGTCACTGGGATAGAGTAGAGGAAGAAGAAAAAAAAAAAAACAAACGAAAGCAGTCATAGAACCAGCTCTCATAGATCTTTGAAACACAGAGCATTTCAAGGGATGTTAAGTGCTGTGAGTAGTTATATACCAGGTAAGGCAGAGAGAGTAATGTAGAGCTATTTCAGACAGACTAACTAAGGAAGAGTTTGTTTGTATTGAGTATTTCAGCAGAAGAAAGAAAGAAGAGAGGAGAAATACTCTGAGGATATTCAGCAGAGGAGCATTCTGAATAAAGGAACAATAAGTGAATAGTCCCAAGATAAGGGGTACCTATTTTTTTATAAGTTGAAAATAGTAAAGCCTACATGCACTGCAAAGAAATCTTAATAAAGATAAAACTGAATTAAATTTTGTGGTATAACATAACAAAGAATTTTAGAAAGAAGTTTGTTGGGTTACCTAAAGAATTTTGCTTAAGTATAAATTGCTTAATTGCTACCCAAACACAAACAACAAACCAATAAAAAAAAAAACTGATGAATTAGGTGGGGATAAGATAAGCAGAATATGTTGGTAAAAGTATAAGAAGATCCAGTGCTCATATAGCTTAAGTATCGTTAAGTGTTCACTTTTGTTTAAAGAAAATGAAACTAGGAATAAATATCTGGTCATTCAGAGGACTAATACACAAACAATGAATGAATATTTATATTTCAACATAAAATACAATTCAGGGACATGTATTTTACATCTTTTATTGCACCTTTACTAACAAATGATTTTTTACACTTTAAAAACCCTGGTCATGGGTGGCACCTGTGGCTCAAGGAGGAGGGCACTGGCCCCATATACCAGAGGTGGAGGGTTCAAACCCAGCTCCAGCCAAAGACTATAAAAACCATGGTCCTATACACAAAGAGAACTCAGCCTATTTTTTTTTTTATTAGTTTTATACGTAACAAACCTCCATAAAGAGTACACAATGATTTCTCTTTCCTTGGTCATTCAGATTTGATGCAAATTTCCTATCTGAGTGAATCCTAATGTTGAGAACAGTAAGAAATAATGACAAAACACCCAACACTACTTTTCTAATTTATTTGTCCTTTTTTATCTTTCAAAATGAAGTATTTCAAATGCAAGTAAAATAGAAAAGAGCGAAACAACAAGAAAAAGAGAGTAAATGATATTCTAAATCTCTGGAAATGCTAGAGTTAAAACTTTAAATTCCTGAATTCTTTTTGAGACTGTTCAGCTATTATGCATATGTTGGTGGGAGTCAGACAGGTTTGTATACACGAATAACTCATTGTTCAGTCCACAGATTTTTCTAGTTAGCTTTCATCTAAGGGGAAAATAAGAAAGTAACACAAAGGAAATGAGAACAGTATTCTCAATGTTAATTACATAGGAATGAGAAATTATTATACTAGGTCAGATACAGTCTATCAAGTCTATGCTTCTCAGCCAAAAGCAAGTTCATGGAACATGCTAATGAAGGCCTGCTCATCCCATCTGAAATGGTTTTCAAACTTGACCAAATTCTAATATAGTTTAGAAGTTATTCGAAGACCTGAGCAAACTCCTTTTACTCTCTTTTTACTTGAATTAGCAATCTCATTGGATAGCACAGGGTCCTTTTTAAAAAGAACTTTTTTGTTATTGCTTAACTATCTCAAATTACTTGTTTACCTTAAGTGGCATTATGAGACTTATGGAAAAACTTTCTAGTTATTTATATGCACTTTTCTTTTTACTTTTCAGATTTTTGTTATTGCCTATTGATCTTCACTATTCAGCTATGTTTTAAAATACTCAGTTTTAAATTTCTTTGTATATTAATCTCTTCTATTATGAAGAGCTTAAAAGTGAGAGCTTTTCATTCCCCATTCCCTTTCCGAGTGCCTACAATAGTTGAACATAAGTGTGTGTGCATTTGTAGTGTTGAAACAATTCTACACTGAACATATTGGAAAACTTAAAAAAAGGATAACAGTTGCCCTGGAGAAAGGTACAGATCTAAAGTAGATTATATAAAGCAATGAGCAATCCCACTGAGATTCTTGAGACTATTTCTTACACAGCATAACCTAGAATTTCCTGGCTGATACAGACATATTAATGTTGTGAATTAGATAATACCCTACCCAATAAAAAGGTGTAATAGTTTAAATACTGTATATTACAATCACATATATTAGCTTGAGGACCAGGTTTAAACTACATCTTCACAAAATGTAATTCAGAACTTTATAGAAAGCTAAGATACAGATATACATTTGCTAAGATACAGATATACATTTGCTAAAATAACAGGCTTTGTAGCAAGTTAGATTCTGATGGCATCATTTTCATTAGGTGTATATTGAACGGTATTTGACAAGACTGTTGCAAGAATTACACAATACCTATTATCATGATGTTGATTACAAAGGAAATCAATTAATGTTAGCCAAAAAAAGTAAAAATAGTTACCATGTATGATTGTTGAGTAAAAAAAGTTACCATGTATGATTCTCTTAAAATCTAGTGAAATAAGTTTCAATCAAAAAGATTGCTATTAAGAAAATAGTTTTTAAAAAATAACTCTAGAATTATTTTTTTATATGTAAAATCTTACATATGAAATTGTAGAATTCTAGAATTCTCTTTTCATATGTAAGATTGTAAATATGTTATTATTTCAATCAAATACAGTATACTTGGTAACCTAATTTGTTGGTTTAAAAATATATTGAATCCAACATTAAAGACAAGCTCAATAGCAGCTGGATCATTTTCAGTGATATGCCTTCTAAAAATCCCTGGAATTATGGCTTTTTAAGATGTCATTTTTCTGTTGTATTAGGAACACATATAGTTATGTTGCATATAATCTTTTTCTCTGGAACTGTTTTTAAAGCATGTTACTGTAAATGAAAGCATGAAAAAGGAAAGGACCCAACAAGTTCTTGAAACAGAATATTTAAGTGTGAGTGCCTTTGTGTGTCAAAAATAAAACACATGGTTTTCAAAACAGGATATATCAGGATTTTCCCTCTGTGACTTTCAAAAGGTCTCAGGTATGTTCAATCAAATAAATTTATACTATATGCGTCAATTTTTTAAGAGAAATGTGTGGGTTTTTTTTTTTTTAACGCTTATGGAACTTATTTTGGCAATACAAACCAAATTTTTTAATACTACAAAAAGGTTTGAGATAATGTTTAAAAAAGAAAACCATAAATGAAAAAAGTTAATTTTCAAAAAAAAAAAAAAAATCGATTGGTTTGTTAATTTCACTTAATAGATAATGGAAGAGTGCAAATCATTAAGAGTTGTTCTTTTGTAGCAAGTCTATTTTTATTTATTAGTTACACTTTAATTGGGAAAAATATATAGTGGTTAAAATAATCCAAACAATGAAATGAATAATATGGGATTGGATTAAAGATGGCAGTCGAGTAACAGCTTCCCTGTAACTGGGTACAGCGAGTCTGGGGAGACAAGACTCCAGGCATCTCTGGGTGGTGGGATCTGCCTATGATCATCCCTTTGAGGATACAGGGAGCCAGCAAGGGACTTCTGGACCCCAGGAGGAGGACAAAAACAGTAGAAAACTGGCAAGTGGCTGCGTGTGTTCGATCAACCTAATCATGCCAGCAACTGTGAGTACAAGCAGCAGTGAGACTGCAAACCGGAAAGGCCTTACCTGTGAACTGTTTTGGTGTTCTTGGACTTGGCACTCAGTTGAGCTGCCTTGGGGAGAGCTTGAGCAGGAGTGTAGAGAACGTTGGGCATTGTCTGGGACCCCAGAATGAGCCACTGAGCTGGGCAAAGTAAACCATTGTGAAAAAACAGCTCCAGCAAGCTCCGCCCTGAGGGTCCCAGAGCAAGGATTGGGCGGGACAAAGTAAACTAGTGACTGAGCAGCCTAAAGGCAGAGAGTGAGCTGCCTTACAGCCTTAGGGGCAGAGTGAGATGGTTTTGGCACACTGGAGCCTTGGGCTGTTGCCCTGGGTAGAGTCCTGTGAGGTCACAGCTCATAGCAAACTCAAACTCCTGGGCTTGGTGCCGCCCAGACCTCCATAAGAGCTGTGCAGCAACCCCAACCGGTGACCCGCACCCACCGGGCCTCCACATTCCCTGACTGGGAACTACGGAAGCCACGCAACCCTGCATCCTCCCTCCTTTGTCCTCCAAGCCTCCACACTAGCCCATTCATCAGGCCAGAGACTCTGGTAGCTGCATGCCCTCTGGAGCCCTCCCTGCCTCTGCACAGAGCCCTTCTCCTGGCCAGAGACTACCGGAGTCTTGGGCTCTCTGTGCCACAGTCACTGGGTGCCAGGCACTCCCAGAACCGTGCACACCACCCCCAGCCCTGTTGCTGGATCCAGGTGTGTCACACACCGGAGCTGCTTCCACAACCAGAACTCCCTAGCTAGAGCAGCCCCAGAGGAACTACACAGGGTCACTCCCTACAAAGATCCAACAACAATAGAGTGATCTTGTTGGGGTCTAATCTTGGAGAGACACCTCCCCAACTCTGAGGACGGCTAGAGGCAACGGTGAAAAACAATCAAGAGGTGAAATCAACAGAAAAACTCTGGCAATATGAATAATCAGAGTAGATCAACTCCCCCAAGGATCAATGGGGCAGAAACAACACAAGACCCCATGCACAGACAAATAGCTGAGATGTCAGAAATTGATTTCAGGATCTGGATAGCAAATAAGATCAAATTAGAATTCCCAAAGTTATCTCAAGAATTCAACGGATTCAAAGAGCAAATGACCAAAGATTTTAAATCATTGAGACGAGAAGTTGCATCCCTCAAAGATCTTAGAAACACAGTAGAATCCCTCAGTAACAGAATGGAGCAAGCAGAAGAAAGGATTTCTGACATTGAAAACAAAGCTTTCGAATGCTCCTAAACCCTCAAAGAAGAAGAAAAATGGAGAGCAAAAACAGACCACTCTCTCAGAGAGCTCTGGGATAATTCAAAGAAAACCAATATTCGTCTTATAGGGATCCCCGAAAGTGACGAAGTGACTTCACAAGGCACAGAGTCTCTTCTCCGTGGGATTATGAAGGAGAATTTTCCAGATATCCCAAGAAATTCCAAAATTCAGACAGCAGTTTC
>CAUYPK010059474.1:0-47857 GCA_963574355.1 Loris lydekkerianus
TGAGGGCTATCCCTAAATCCCTGGGGTAACACAGTCCTAGTAAGCTGGGTGTTGGAGTCAGAGGGGTCCTCAAAAGCAAAAAGGTATTGGGAATTTTCATAAAGTGGAATGCAAAAGAAGGCATCTTTCAAGTCTAAGACTGTGAAATAGGCAACCTTTCCAGGGATATGAGATAATAACGTACATGGATTGGGAACTACAGGATGGAGAGGAATGACTGCTTCATTTATAATGCGGAGGTCTTGGACTAGTCTCCGAGCTCCTATTCAAGGCACTTCTAGAATAGGAGTGTTACATGGACTGTTGCAAGGTATTAATAATTTCTGTCGCTTTAGATTCTGTATTATAGGGATCAGTCTATTCTTAGCATCTGCTTTTAGAGGATATTGTTTTTGATTGGGATAGATAGCGGGATTCTTTAACTTAATTTGGACTGGTTGAGCATATCTTCCTCTTCACACCTGTCTCTCAGTAGCCCAAACTCCTGGGTTAATTTCTGTCTCTAATAAGGGAAGACATAATATAGGTTCCTGTCCCATATTCATATAAATGGTTGTTCCCACTTTAGTTAGTATGTCCCTCCCCAAATGGGGAGCAGGACTTTCAGACATGATTAGGAAGGCATGAGAGAACAGCCAGTCACCCCAATTGCAGCTTAAAGGCTGAGAAAAAATTCGGTATCCGGCTTTCCAGACAACCCCTGTATAGTTACTGATTTGGGGGATAAAAGAACAGAGTTAGAGAGAAGTACAGAAAAGGTTTCTCCAGTGTCCAGAAGAAATTCTGTCCCCTGGCCCTCTACTATAAGGCAAACCCGGGGCTCCTGAGGGGTGATGACACCAGCTAGAGCCAAGAGAATCTGCCCCGGACACCCACAGCCCAGTTTGGGTGCAGATGGGATCATTGTCCCAGGAGGCCTTCGCCTTTGGGGACAGGCCACCCTCCAGTGGTCACCCTTACATTCTGTACAGGGGCCAGGTGGCTTGCCCAGCTGGTGGTGCTGCTGGGGGCAGTCCTTCCTGAAGTGACCAACCTGACCACATTGGAAGCACTTATCCCTAGCATCTCTGGCTTCCCCCTGCCCCTGGAAAGTGTTTGTTTCTCGGAGTGTCATTACTAGAGCTCTTTTTTAATCTCTTATCTCTTTTTCCTCCTTGTTCTCCTGTTTTCGGTTATAAAAGACCACAGTGGCTGTTTTAAGAAGATTCTCTAGATTATGATCTGGGCCTAGAGCCAGTTTCTGGAGTTTTCTTTGAATGTCTGGAGCCGCTTCAGTAATAAATTTGTCTTTTAAAATAATTTGATTCTCTATGGAGTCAGGTGTCAATTGGGTGTGTTTCCTCATTGCTTCCCTAAGTCTCTCAAGAAAGGCCGAGGGACTCTTGTTTTGCTCCTGGCAAATAGACAACGTGGAATAATTCATAGGCTTTTTCTTGGACCGAGGTAAACCTTCTAGGATACATGTTAGAAAATGTTTACGTCACCAGTCACCGTCCTTCTCAGGGTCCCATTCAGGATCCTGAAGGGGAACTGCCTGTCTTTCTGTGGGGTGTCTGTCCCTGTCCCCAGGAGACATACTCATACGGCCATCAGTGTTGGACATGAACCACAAATCACCCCACTTCCTAGCTTCATCCAGAACTTCATTTTTTTTGTTAAATGTTAAAGTTTGATCTAATAGTAACATTATATCTCTCCAAGAGAGGTCAAAGCTTTTTCCTAGCCCTGAGAGAACATCTATGTACTTATTGGGGTCATCAGAAAATTTTCCTAAATCAACTTTAATTTGCCTTAAGTCTACTAGAGAAAATGGAGTGTATACTCGCGCACTTCCCCTTTCACCACTTGCAGTCTCAACCAAGGGACACAAAGAAGGATATGGTTGCTATTTTGGGGTCCCAATAGGACCAATAAAAACTCTTGGGACAGTCTCCCTCCTGGGATTTTCTGAACACATGGAGGAGGAAGGTGTGGGAGAAGTAGATGGAGGGTTTGAACTAGAGAGTGATGGTGTCTCCCTTGAGAATCTCTGATCATTTGGGGAAGTTACTACAGCTAGGAGAGCAGGATCTATCTAACAGGTTTACAGAGCTGGGGGTTGTCCCTGAGGGAAAAGAAAGCTTGCACATAGGGCACCTCAGACCACTTTTCTTCCTGTTTACAAAATGCATCTAGCTGAAAAATGGTGTCATAATTAAGTGTACCCTCTGGGGGCCATCGTTCACCAGCGGAGAGTTGATACTGAGGCCAGGCCTGGGTGCAGAAGAAAACCATACATTGTTTTTCAGCTTCTGGGGATCAAACATGTCCCAGTGCTCCAGAATACAGCCCAGTGGACAGAGAATCCCACCCCTTTTCCTGAGTCATCAGAGCATTCTCTGACCAACCCAAGAAGCCTTCCGACCAAACTAAAGGAAGGGCCCTTCCAGTGCTTGGGGAAGATCCCTGAGGAGAGTGGCCTCCTCAGCCCTGCGCTTGTCTGGAATTAGCCACTCTTACCAGGGTAGCGCTTAGTGCCCGCTGGTTCTCCTGTGCTTATAACGTGCCGGCAGCACAGCTCCAAGAAATCAGGTATCAGGGAGCCTGGTCCCACCTGATGCATATATTCTGCCCCTTTCTGCTCCTTCCCCCCACTAGCCTCAAAGTATTAATCAAAGTGGGGATGAGCCCCATCCTGGAGAAAATGGCTGTGCGATGTTTGCACATTTAACTCTATAGAATGTATACAAGCTTTTTCTCAACTCCCCGTAACAAAAAAGGAAAGTAGGCTTTCCAGCATGAGCTCGTCTTGGTGTTAAACGCTATGCTTTTCTAATTTCCCTTTCTTTCTCAAAGGTTAGCAAGGCAACAATAAATTAGGGTTGAGTTGAGAGACTCATTACAATTAGTTGCACAAACCTAAAATTATCTTAAATTTCCCCACATCACAAGAAATCAAATACCCAGGTCATCCTCATTGCTCTTCTTTATTTTCAAAAGACTGAGCAGTAGCCAAGGTTCAGGGCTAGTCCCACCCTGGGGAGTCATCCTGGGCTTCCCTTCACAGGCCTCTGGTTGCCCAGACAAACTGTGGAGGGGAGTCATGTCGCCCCTTGTTTGGGACTAGCTTCTCTTTAACAAGGTCAGCCCTTGTGTTTTTAGTGACATCAAAACACTAATGAACAGTAAAAACTCTCAACCCACCTACAACATTTGAAACCCCCTTAAAAATCTACTACACACTTCTAAAAAACAGAATACCCTTACAACAGTAACTAAATATATAAACAGTTCTTACCTACATTCAAACAAAGCATACTTACTATCAAGGAGAGGGAGAGAATGAAAATTTGGGACCATGGAAGAGAAGAGAGGATAGGAAAAGCTGGGAGAGCACAAGTTTTCGAAGGCCCTCCCAAGTCCTGGGGTCAGAACCCTTGCTGGGGACCCCAGGGCCTCTGGGTGCTACCTCTTCACTCAGCTCTCGACCAGGGAAAGGAATAAACAGAGAATAGGTTCAACATTCTTTCAATAGACCCTCTGCCTCCTTTCTGAAGCCAAGGAGAATGAGAAAGTTTGCCCGTGACCTGGTGGTCATCATCTACACTATGCAGTTACATGCTGGGGGGCATTGAATTTATTAATCTCCAGTAGGGTAGCTATAAAGAAAAACAGGAAAGAGATAAGCCGTCCCATTACTTCCCACAGATGTCTTCTTTCCATCCCCGGCCGGGCCGGGATCTTGTCTTCTCTCCTGGCTGGCTTGCCAAATGTGATACCGGAATTTTAGGTTCTTAGTCTCGGGATTTCGAAGGACCACAGGATCAGTGGTAAGTCAGGATTTATTTACAGAAACAAAACTTAAAACAACTCCAAAAACCAAACCTCCTGGCAGAGAGAACCCAGGAGGGGAACAAGCTCTCATGCTCCCTCTTCCAGGTCTGTCTTTGGGCTCTCTGCTCAGGGGTTTATATAGTGGCAGGGGGGGTTGTTCTGCTAGGGTGTGAGTCCTGTCAGTTACAGCCAGCTGTCCAATGAACTCTCAGGCCTTGGAAACTGACAGGAAATCCACCAGTCAGAAGGGCACATGGAGGAGACAGCAAGGAGCCATCCATGGAACTGACCAGTCAGAAGTCCAGGTAGAGGAGACAGCACTGTGCCAGCATCTCCCCCGCAGGTGTCCTGCCCCTGCAGCAAGCTGGTTCCTCCATCCACAGGAGCATCAACACCTCCAGCGCTAAGGCAGCAGGTCATGGTGCTGCCTTGTCCTGCATCATAAAGACTCTTAAGAATCCTGCAGAAAAGAGATTTAACTTTTGGGGGGCTGGGATATTGTCAACCTTATTTGATAGTGGAGTGCTTGAAAAAAAATAACTACCTTAATATCCTCAGGAATCACTTTGAAATATATTAATTAAATTGCATTTCTGTAGCCCTTTGTTGTTTTCCAGGGGCTTTTCTAATATTGATTTTCACTGTATTATAATAACCTGAGTACATATCATTGTTTGTGTAAAGCACTCTGTATCAAGACATGAAAAAACAACTTGCAGACATTGTAAATGACAGGACTTGAGTTCTGTCAAAACTTGATCCAAAAATCCAGTTTCTCCCTTTTCCACCGAGGGCCATTTTTTAACAGTGGTTCATGTCTAACATCATATTGGATGGGGTCTTACTTTAGAAGACCTTTTTTCCATCAACCTGATTTTTCTAGTTACAGCAAAATATATGCAAAATATGTGTATTTGAAAAGCTGGTTTCCCGTTCTCATTGCATTCCTCTGTTCCTACTCAGTATCACAAAATCTTCCATCAGTTCTGTATTTAGGTGCAAGCCAAGCACCTAAAATTATATAACTGGGTTTAAACCATTGTTTTCATTTCATCTTCAGGAGGCTTGCTACACATAAGCTAAAGTTAGCCCACGAGTCCTGAGGACTGTCAATTCTTATTATGAGTAAAGTGAGCAAAGTGAGCGGTATACATTGACTCCTCTGAGCGAGGAAAGTAACATGTAAACAGTTTGATTTGCTGAGAAATGCTTCCTGGGAACTAAAGGGTTTAGTTAGAGAAGTTAACAACAGTACACAGATACTTATTTGTTACAAGTGATAAAAATTGTCTCATTTCTTGAAATACATTTGATAACTTTTCTTAAAACTCTGCTTTTCTCTCTCTCAAAATGACCAGGGATCAACACTGAAACTTCTCTTTATATACAGAGTTTATATAGTAGTTTGTAGTTTGTCCTTTTGCAAATGTTCATTCACTGTGGCTTGGCCTTTTCTATGTTCATGGTGTAAACGTGTCTCTTTGTTCCACTGAAGGGCTTGCTTTTGTAACTGTCATGCATTAAACTTTAATGTGGAATCTCTGTTAGGATTTTCAACATTTTACATTAAAATGGGCCACTAAACATAAGCAGTAGACATATCATAGCATTTTGGACTTGAGTAACAGGAACTCGGCCCTAAAAGCATCATGACTTTTTTCTTTGCAGATTCTCCTCACTTAGCAAGTCAAACTACATAGACCCTTTGAAGAATAACATTTCTGTTATCCCGTATATTTTCTCTTCCGCTAGCTTGGTGTCTTTGGAATCAGAAAACTTTAGAGGAGACAGGGGTGTGTGTATATTTTTATTCATTGGAATGAGTTCATGTGCCACTTTGCGTTATCTTTTATGCTACTAAAAATTGATCAAAAGCTTTTTGTACAAGATTTTCCAATATAAGAGAAAAATAGATATATTTACCTAGAGTCATATTAATTAGTTTCTATTTTTATGATGCCATGCTCTACACTTTTAAAATAAAATATGGAATATAGTTTTATAGTGATTGCTTTCGAGGTTGTATTAATTATCATTGTGGAATTCTATGTAGTTATTACGTCCACTATAAGTGCAGTATAATTAGAAAACCAAATATGATTAAGCAGGTTTAAGGAAAATTATTAAAATAACAACAAGGATAATTGAAAAAGAATTATTTGAATTAAACTTGGAGTTGCCTTTCTCCCTTCTCCCAATATCTTATCACCTACTAAAGACTCAACCTTTGTTTTGTCTTGATGTTCTGGGTTAAAATATCATTCCAGTGTCACACAGAATGATAAGAGTTTAAGTCCCCAAAGCTGTAGGATTCGATGGTTCTCCCAGAATACCACAGGACCCATCTGTTAGGCATGTGACAGATGATATGGGAGGATTTGTAATATGAGATGATGGACCTATGAGTACCTTAGAATGTGACTATATATAGAGAGAGAGTGAGAGATGTATGTATTACATATGTACATATGTGTGTGTGTGTGTGTGTGTGTGTGTGTGTCTACAAGCTGCCTCAAAGCTCTGTAATGGGAAATAGGGAAAATTCTAAAAATAAAGCAGTGCTAAAAAACTCAGGGAAAAAGCACACTACCAGCTGTTTGTGTCTTGCGTATTGGAGTAGAAGTCATTTTCTCAAAGTGTGGTTTGGAGACTTCCTGCATCAGAGAGTCACAGGCTGGCTAACGTGCAGATTCTGAAATCCCACGCCCAGAGATTCTGATGATATTAGGTCTGAGTTGGGCATAGAAATGTGTTTTTTTTTTTTTTTTTTTAACACATTGGATTCTTGTGCAAAGTAAATTCAAGAAAAGTGGAATTGATTTGTCTATGGCTCGGAACACGTTCATTTAGAGGCAGCCATTGGAAGAGGACTTGTGTAGATATGTAGCATTGAACGTTGCTTGAGTGTGACTCTAATTGCAGTTTAGGAGTAGAGTACTGGTATACTCAGGTGGATGAAACACCATGGTGCTCATATGCAGATGCCAAAAATCCAGGCTTATGTTAAGTGAATAAATTCAACAACAAATCTTTATTTTCTCTTAACTATAGAAAATAAAATATAATAAAGATACACACACAGAATCAAAACTAAATCTATGAGAAAGATGTCTTGATGTCTGTAAGTCAAGTATTTTTGACTAGGAAAAAATATAGATATATGTGTACGTGTGTATATGTATGTATATGCATACTATAAATCTCTAGTATATATGTCTCTATAATATATAAATATATATAAAGGTCATATATATCTCTATATGAAGTTTAAATAATCAAAAATTTTCATACTTAGCCCTTTGGCATATGTAGCACAATAACAGATATTCCCTTTGATGCCGTAAGGTGTTACCACCTTCTGAAGTACCGTTTAAAGAGAGACAGTATATCCAGCAAAGATGGAATATTAATTTTACCATAAAGTCTGTTGAGGGGATCTTTCATAAAGTAGGTAAATTATGCATATTGAAAGTTTGTTGACTAATATTCTCAAAAATTGTCAATCGACATGCAGCTTGTGGGATTTTTCACTGATACATTTGACACAGAGACTCCATATCAAAATGGTTCGGATGTTACACTGAATAGCAGAACTGTCTGTCTTTAGACCCTTCTTTGCCACTAACTAATTGGGTGACTATGGGTGATTGAATCTACTTGTTACTGCTACAGTAGTCTTAATTCTTGAGTAGTGGTAACAATATCTAATTTATAGGATTATGTTTAGTATTAATTGAATTAACATTTATAAAGGGCTTAAAAATAAGTGCTATGAAAATGGTAGCTATTATTTCTTTGATCAGAATGATACTTCCCTACCCAGTGAAACTATTTATGGCATTTGCTTTCATTTAAGATTGCCAGATAAAAATATAGGACACTTCATTAAATTTCAATTTTATATGAATTACATACATTTTATATAAATCATGATGTTTTGGTATAAAGGTGTTCCCAATATTGCAGGGAACATATTATACTGAAAAATTTAAGTGAGAATTAGTTTATCTGAAATTCAAGCTTAAGTGAGAATTTTCCTGTTTTATTTTGCCAAACTCAACAATTCTGTTTTCATTCCATTCCCTTTGCTTTTTTCCCCTGGTACTGTGTAACTGAACTAAGTTATGATGCAAATATAATGATGACTTTGGTCAATATACAATGATTTTAGTAGATTGCTCATCTGCAATTGTTTTGCATTGTGTATCTATTACAGTTGAATCGATCCTGGAAGTTCTAACAGTTTATTAAATTTAAAGCAAATATGCTTAAATCGAACACCCCTTCAAAATTATTAGTCTGTGTTTTGGAGAAAGAGAAGCTATTTGCTATTTTGTTTTTTGTGTGATTAGTGGATTGCTGGGGCCAGATAAACCCTTTCGCTATACAGGTAAATCCAGGAGATAAACTCAATTAGTCTCCTTCATTAGATAGGAACTTAGTTTAATATTTTGCATCTTGAGAATGGGTTGGAAGTTTCCAACAATGCCTCTGTTTTACTCTAAATGACATTTGAGATCTACAGTTTGTAAATTATCACCAGAGGGCAATTAACATCCTTTTCGTCCAGTTGGTTCATATTATAAAATACACACGTGCACACACATACACACTTAGGACTTGAAGTCAAATCTTGATCCCCTAAGCTTCTAGCTGGGTGACATTGGAATGACATTATACCTCTGAGCATCATTTTCTTTATCTGGCAAATACAGTAAATGCGCAGTCCACAAAGCTGTTGGAAGACTGAACAGAATCACATCTATGAAACATCCTTCAGAGTGCCTAGAAGGAAATAAATGCCCTGTGTGAGTTCTCTTCCCTGCTTCTTCCGCAGAATTAATGCAGAAACTCTAGAGATGAGCAGTTCTGGAGCTAAATCTGATTCTGGATTTTGTGTCTGTATTACACAACATCAAAAGACAAAAGTAAGAAAGAAAGCAGGATACTTCATGTTCTTCACTCTGAATCCGATTGTTTTAAACATGCTAATATTTGCCTACAATCCTGGATTTTCCTTGATAACTCCACTTATCCACCAGTGAAAAATGCTGAGACATCTTGCCATCACTAAGCCATCCCTTGGGAGATTATCCATTGTTTTGTAAGCCGAGCTCTCCTACTTCTGACAGGTATTCCCAAGAGCGATCCTGGTCTAACAGGTATTTGTATTGGAAGCTGCCAACACAGTCTCACATCCCCTGGCCACAGCTGAGTCCCTTCAGCGAGGAGTCCAGAACTTTCATGTGAAAAGGGCTTAGGAAGGGCGTCCTGTTGGAATTGCCATGGAGAAGACAGAGGTAGACGGAGGAGACACTCCTGTAAACTGCATTCGTAGAGTGATCATGCCTGAATCTATCCCACAATGATTATTTAGGGAGACCTCATGGGAAACTGAAAGAGGAGCCAAAATCTCTCAGTCCTCTGTTTCTTAGAGCTTACATTCTCTATTCAGGTGTGAAATTGGGCGACAGTCTGGGTGCAGACGCTCTGATTGTCAATGAAGACAGTTACTTAGGAGCATGAAGTGTAGAGACAGTATCAGCACCCTTGGCTGTTTCTACGCTCACTGCTCATATTTTGACGGACTTTCTTTCTCCATCTGCCGGACCGTGCTAACCAACAAGAAGCAGATGATGACAGATTATTTTTTTAATTCATAGTGACATTATCTTTTATAAAAGTCTATCTACTGCTTTTGGGGGGATTGTTTCTGTGTTGACCTGTGGCGGTCTATGGAAACAGTCATAGAATCACGATATTCTGCCTTCTATTCAACTCTTGGGGGAAAAATGCAAGTGGAAAATACAGCATTTAAAAAATTATGACTTTATAAATAATATCATGAATTGAACTGCTATTAAGGTTTAAATACAATAAATTATAAAATCTCATTAGGAAGATTTATTCTTTGAGTACTTTTAACATCCTGTAATCTGTTTTTATGTAACATACATATTCACTTTCAGGATGATTTTTTTTTTTTTTCTTTTTCAGTTTTTGGCTGGGGCTGGGTTTGAACCGACCACCTTTGGCATATGGGGCCAGCGCCCTAATCCTTTGTGCCACAGGTACTGCCCAGGGTGATTTTTTTAAAATGATTCAAATAAGTGCAAAACATATTAGAGAAATCTACCTTATTTCTTAGACTTCCTTTTGTAATTTGAAGAATTTACCTTCTTTTTGATATCTCCAAAATAAAGTAGAAGCAATAGAGAAGTTATTTTCTACCAAAAGTCAAGTAAATCAGACTTACCGTTTTTCTCCTACTAAACCCAATGCTCATAAAACCGAAAAAAAAAAAAAAGAAAAAATAAATGGAGAGGTACACAATAGTATTAAAATGGCCAATTAATGCTAATCAGGAGATAACTTTATCTAAGAACTTCATGTCCCAATTATTGTAGCCAAGTAGGGAAAAGTAAGGGAATATCGCAGCCCCAGAACAAAAGCAAGAATGGGTCACTGTACACCAGGAGGCATGTTGGGTGGACCGGGGGTCCCGGGAGCTAGTGCACACCTCGGAGGGCAGAACCCAGGATGCCTTTTAGAGCTTTCTTGCCCTCTCAGCTGGGTACCCTTTTGTGAACACTGCCCACACATACAGCCTCACCCTGTCACACCCTAAGGTGACTGGGTGTGAGGTCCTAACTGTTGAAGAAAGAAGTATCATAAATAGCTTCAAGCTTCAAGTTTATTTGTGTGTTTGAATGAGATGGCACTCAAATAGGAAAGCTGGGGAAAGCACGGTTTTCTAAGTTAGACCAACCCTGTCACTATCTGGTCAAAACCTCTGATCTTTTACTTGGCATGGCGAAACGAAATAAGGAAAGAGAAAAATACAGTTTGATATGAATGAAGAGGCTATTACAACTCAGCAGCTTTAAATGAGAACAGTTCCGTCCCAGAGCGAAGGTTTTAACATTTTGAAGTGGTATTGTGCTAGAATCCCTCAACTATTTAGTGCCTTGTCAAATCACCCCATATCTATGCTGAATGAAAAAGCTTTTAGAATTCTTACCTGCCTCTAATTTGTTAGCAGAAATGACGAGGTACTGGCCTCCAAAAAAAAAAAATTCTTGAAATGTGGGATTTAGAAAAGTTCAATTTAAAATCTACAAAAATATGAGTCTGTGTTTGTGCCACTAACTTATTGTAACCCTTGGCAAATGGCCTGCCTTTTCTGAAGCGCCCAGTCTCCTTATTTTCAAAGCTGGAGGGGTATCACATAATAAAAGTACCTCTCTTTCTTATTGATACATGCCTAGTATCCATTAAAAGAAACTGGTGCCTACAGTTGTGAATTAAGGTCATATCTAACTCAGATGGAATCCAGCAGGATCCCCCACAGTGAGAAGACACACGTCTACCCCTGCCTACCCCAGGAACCAGACATCGTCTTCCTGTGACCGTCCCTGGGAGAGAATGACCCGGGTATTCAACATCACTGTAGATCATCATTCAGGTTACTCAGGAGGAAATCACACAAATAGTGATAATTTGTTCTCACTTAAATGATTTTATAATGCTACCTTATGAGGGTTTTTTTTTTTTTTTTTAATTTCAGGTTAATGTGAAGGTACAAACAACTAGGTTACAATATTTTCATTTGTTAGGTTGAGTCCCTCTTGTAGTTGTGTCCTGCACCCAGAAGGTGTGCCATATACCCTCACACTGTGCCCAATAAAGGGGAGCACCCCAATGCCCCCTCTAGGCCTCCCTCATTCCCTCTCCCCCAGATAGAATGGAATTGAGCTTTTCACTTTTCTCTTATTGGTAGGCACCTACTCAAAGGAAAACTCATTTTATCACAACGACATTTGCACTAGATTGTTTATCACAGCTCAATTTACAATCACCGAGATGTGGAAACAACCTAAATGCCCATCAACCCAGAAATGGATTAACAGACTGTGGTGTATATATACCATGGAACACTATAAAGCCATAAAAAGATGGAGACCTCTATTAACCTGGATGGAGTTGAAACATATTCTTCTTATGAGGGTTTTTTAACAAAACTTGCACATTTTTGCAATATAATTCAGTGTTTGTTACCTACCACTCTTTTAATAGCTATTTATCAAATGAATTCTAAGTCTAGACTCATGAGTCTAGGGGTCTGGAGGTAAAGATGAGAATAAGGTTCCTGCCTTTAAGAACTTCATAGCCAATAAAGCCAGAGCTATAAACAAGAAATAAAAGAAAAGAAAAATAAATATTCTAGTAAACTAGAAGCCATTTTAGAACATATAAGCCCAATCGTCCTTCTTCAGTATAAGACATATGGAAAAAGGTTATTTGAGCAGAGACCTAAAATAAAAACAGGAGTTACTTGTGCCTTCAAGTAGGACTAGGAATAGTGAGTAAAAAAAATAATATAGAAGAAACATGTGTATACTCCAGTAGGTAAAAGAAACTCTGGCGTATTTGAGAAACTGAAAGAAGTTCAGTTCCTAACAATTTGATAGAAACTTTTAGCACATTAACCCATATACTCTGCATATCATTTTAAATAAAGTGTTAACATAATAGTAAAATAAAATGAGGAATGCTTAATGCAATATTACACCAGTGGATGGCCTCATTTGTAGAATGATTCACATACATACTCAAATTATGAATTAAATAAATGTGATATTATGAAACTCTTATTTTTGAAAAATTTAACTGGTTTTAATTCTGAATCCTTTAGCTAAGTTTAGAAAAAAAATCATAATATTAAAAATGAAGAATTTCTGTAATAAAAACTAGAAAGAAGGGAAATTCTCATTTCAGGTGATCCTGTCACGGAGAAGTTAATCAGCAAGATCTATGAGATTTAGTCACTATAATGACAGGAAGGTCAATTTTGCTTGCTGATAACCCCTAATGCTGCACCATGTCTAGAATAAAAGCCTTTGTTTATGTGAATACTCAGCTGAATTATTTTTACCTGGACCTGATGCTAGTGAGAATTCTAATGTGGGATTCAGTTTTATCGTTCCCAAAGTCATATTGGTTTGAGAAATTTATATGTTCTTACACTCTATGATAAAGTGCAGTGTCACCAAATTTTTAAAAAATAATTAAATCATCATAAAATCTGTTTCCCAGACATTGAAATAGTGAAAGAAGTTCACTCAATCAGGACGACAGACAGGACTTTCCTGTGGGGCTGGGTATCAGTGACCTGACTGACCTGGCCAGCCTGGCCAGACTGGAGAGGACTTGTGTCTCCAAGGGAGAAGGTGAAATCTTTAAAAATAGGTCTCTGATAGTACAATTCAAATTCTTGTTCAGCTTTTTACTATTCTTATTAGCTGAGTATATAAATTCACCACCCCAGGACTCATCATCTTCAAAATGGAGACAGTCTTATTCCAAAGGATTACTGTGGAGCTGAAATCAGATGATGTTCATGAAAGTTGTGACCGAACTGCACAGCCAGCACTCAATAAATACCCTGCCTTGCCTTTCTCCCCACGTGGGCACTGTAGGCAAAATAATAGCAAGAGCCATTCTCGATGGGCTGAAGGCACATTTGCTTTTTGCAGTGTCTACTATTTAGAGTTAACTACGACATAGTGATAATTTGTATGACAGTACTAAAGGTATCTGAGCCTATTGCCTGATAAATTTTTTCTTCATTATTTCCAGAATGGCCCAGCCACTAATTTCCAACTTAAATGTGGAAAAAAACAAACAAAAATACCCACAGATGGCATATTCTTCAGTGTTTCAGAAAAGTCAAAAGTTATTTCAATTTTTTAAAATCAAAAATATAAAATGAGAAAGAAGTATCATTCTTTTTTCAATGAAATGATTGCATCTAATTTTGTTGTGTGCATCTGTGTTTGTATTTAATGACAAGTGTAATTATGCACCTGCAATGTGTGGCTCTTCTAATTTTAGTAAAATTGACGAAATTATTTAGAAAACACATACCAAATTACTCTTTTAAAATGAGTAAATTTGAATGCTGAGTCCTTAATCCATCGAAACGTTGGTCTTGTAATTGCAGTCAGTTGCTGCACACAGATACTGTGTCTACCAGTTGAACCTGGAGTCTTTCCAGTGGGTTCAGAATTTTGCCATTCTTTCTGCTGGATTGGCAGTGGCTACAGGCCAGCTAGTGCTCCTGTTCCCTCCCGGGAAGCTCCCCTCCATCTAAGACCATTCAGGAAGGGCCTTTCTTCTTATGTCAGAAACATAGCTGTGGTGTTTAGGGGAATGGATCCTTTTAGTCTGGACTACCACGTAAAATGTAAAGTCACATACAACTTAAGAGTCTAGATGAATCACTGAGTCAGTATATCCTGGTGCAACTACCAGGAGGTAACTGCTGGCTCAGAGGAAGGTATACCAAGACTCCAGAAACATACCAGATCCTTTGCATTTTTTCCCCAAACTTTATTTGCCTGGGTATTACATGTTAACTTGTGTGTGTGTGTGTACTTTTTTTTTTTTTTAATTTCAGGTTAATGTGAGTGTATAGACAACTACATTACAATGTTTTTGTTAGGTGGAGTCCCTCTTGTAATTAGGATATTTTTAAATTATAAGCATATGTATCCAGTAGGTTGCTGTAGAACAGATGGGAATTTTTCTAAATTTGAAAAAGATGAAAAAATAAATTACTAATTCTTACTAGAAGCTGTATTTGGATCAGGAAATAATCAAAGTGGAATTAATCACCAAAATAGCGAAGGACAAAGCAAGGCAGATGCTGGCAGTGGAGGAAGTGCAGGAGTTGGGAGTCTTCGTGTTCAGGGAAGCGCCCTGTGCTGGAATAGTGGGTCAAAGAAGCAAATCAGGTAAAGGAGAGAGTCTGAGGGCAAACTCCTGGCAGTTCCTTGCTTGACGCAAATACCTGCCGAGGATGACAGCCACAGGACTTGAAAATACAATCTTGGACAGCAAACAGAGGAGCAGTTCAGACCCGAGGTCCTGAAGCTCTGCTGTGTCCCAGTGCTATGCCCAGGGCCAGACCACTCCAGAGGAGGCCAGGCTCTAGCTGAGCACTGTGTAATGCTGTCCTTGCCCGTCTTTTCAACTGCAGCACATTTCAAAATGTTTTACTTTGGATGGGAGAAACATAACAGCATATATTTGGCAGCAAATGACATTATTTATATTTCTGAAAGCGTAAGGCATACTTTAAAATTCCCCTTAGTAATCCCTATATCACAAAGCAGCAGTGGTCAAAAGTCATGTCAATATTTTGTTTTGCTGTTTTCTTGAAATTTTCCTGGATGTTTCAAATGAGTACTTGAAAATGCAAGCTTTCTTCCCAAACTGTTATTGGCATTAATCAGATTTTGCTATGTCTACATAAGCTGTGTGACTCAGAAATTTAAGACAAATATTTTTAAAACCCCGACTGGAAAAGCTTAGTTTTTAAAAAAGAATGTGGAGACTCGTGTTCCTCTTATATTTGTTCAATATTCCAGTGCTTGAAAGTTTAATTCTCTTTGCCTTTTTTCACTTGTAGGAACCTATTTTTCTTGCAGAATTCTCAACTTACTCAGAAGTACCAGTTGTCAACGAAGATTTATTTTATTTCTATTTTATGAATAATTTTAATTTGAAAATGAGCACTAATATTAGTATATGCTTTTTATGCCTAGCTGTTTGGATTTTTAAGGAAATGCCATATAGATATGCATAAAGGCCAAGTGAATTTTAAAGGTTATGCCAGTGGATTATAAGTATTACCTTTCTAATTGTATTCCATATGGAACAGAATGTTAATTGATCTTATTGGAGTGATCCTCTTAAAGGTTTTTGGTTTAATTAAACAGTAGTTGTATTCAGTTCATTTCGGATAAAACTATACTTTTAATTAAAAAGGAAAGGCATTTAGCAATCTTACATGAATTCTTTTCTGAGAAGCTCTTTCATAAGAAAACACTGATTTTCCATATCTCAAGAATGAGTATGCTTTGCAAACACTACCTGTACTTCTCTTTATTATGGTTCAGGCGGCTTTCAGCAAGTTTTTGTGCTAATAAATCCAGCATATCTGAAATTACAACTGAAATTCCTGTGTAGTATTTTGAGCTCTTAAAAAGGCTTTTGTGTCATCTTTAGTTAGAGCTTGTCTGGTGTCTTAGTTTAGGTGCTATAACAAAAATACTATAGGTTAGGTGATTTAAACAACAAGAATTTATTTCTGTCTGTCCTGGAGGCTGGGAAGTCCTAGATCAGGGTGCCAGCATGGTAGGGTTCTGATGAGAACCCTCTTCCTGTTTCATAGAAGGCCATCTTCTTAACGTGTCCTTATGGTGGAGAGCAGACTGTCACTTCTCATGAAGGCACTGATCCCATTCATGAGGGTTTCACTTTCATGACCTAAGTCCACTGCAGAGACCCCACCACCAAACACCATCAGATTAGGAATTTCCATTTGATGTATGAATTTGGGAACCTAAACATTTAGTCCTTAACATCTGGTAATAAGTGGTGAATTAGTAGATTTACCCATCAAGTCACAACCACAAAAATGTCTCTAAATTTTTGCCTGAAAATGCAGCTTGCTAAAGTGAAAAATATTATTCAAGTTATCTTCCTTAATTAGCAAAAGAAATTAGCAAAATGTCTTAATGCCCAGATAGCCAGTCAAAGCTTGAAAAAATATTTCCAACAAATAAGTGTTCTATATATAAAATCAGTTTAATTTATTCTTATTATTTTTACTGTTATGGGCTGAATTGTGTCACTCAAAATTATGTGTTGAACTTCTTGGAATATGAATGATTTTGGAGATAGTGTCTTCAAAGAAGTAATGAAAGTGAAGTAAGGTTATATGGTGAACCTCAACCCAGTGTGACTAGTGTCCTTAAACGAAGAGATTGGGACACAGACACACGTAGAGAAAAGGATATGAAGACGTGGGAGAAAGAGCTACTCACAAGCCAGACAGGCCTGAGAAAAAGCTAGCCCTGCCAACGCCTGGATTTTGAACTGCTGCCTCCGAGACAGTGAGAAAGCAAATTTTGGTTGTTGAATCTGCAGAGCCAGTGGCACTGTATCATGGCATCTAAGCACACTTGCACACTTCCTGAACCTGGGAGTGTATTGAAGTGAGGAAGCTGGGAGAAGGCAGCGGCAGATGCAGTTATGGGAGAAGATGAGAGGGAGGCCGGCCGGAAGGCTCAGCGGAGGGTGGGGTGGGGGTGAGCAGGCTGCCACCTGCTCACCAGCCCTTGCTCTCACCCCAGACCTTTGGTCTATTGTGATTCTGCTACTATAGAAATGACAATTGGTATCCTAGTGTTCCTTTATGGACAGAAGCTGGAAAGGACAAAACAAATACTTGCCTTTTTTCAGAGGAAACCAAATAGCAGAGGCTGGAAATTCACAGCATTGCAACATAATGTGTCAGGTACTTCAGGATATACATTTAAATTAATATGTTCTAAACTCTTCTGCATTATGGGTGTACAAATACAGCCCTAGGAATAAACCGAAATTCGATAAACATACTCTTGTGCTATTTATCATATTCCAACTGTATCTTGGAAAACTGCTTTGCTGAGTAGGTAAGATATTTTTAGAGCAACGCCTGATGTATCTATTCTTTAAGGAAAGTCATTTAACCTCATGGTTAATGACTGTGAAGTACAGGTGATGAGGTTGAAAGTAAAATGAATTAGACAAATGGTGTGAACTTATTGAGAAATGTAATTAATTTTTGAAGACTGTTATTGCTTATGTTTAGATATGCAAATACGTGTGCAATTATAAAGTATGTCACGCATAAGATGTAAAAAACTACTTGTGAACTAAAAACAAATTAGCACAACAAACAAAAGAAAAATACATATAGCTTTGACTCAGACTCTACAGAGGCAATTTATGTGACCAAAACATGTGTTGCCATAATATTCTGAAATTTAAAAAAAAAAGAGAGAGAGAAAAGAAAAATAAAGAAAAGGAAAGAACCATACAAATCCTTAATCATACCTGGACTGGCAACTTCTGTTGTTCCTCATTCTCATTAATGAAATCAAGATAATCCTGGGTTTAATAGGAAAAAAAACCAAAAACCTTTTTTTTTGCCATTAACTCACTGTCTACTACATGTACCTTACCTCTTTTCCTAACAATTACATCATAGATTTAGAAAAGGACTCTCAGGTCACTCAGATCCAAATCAGCCAATGTTTGGAATCCCTCTCACGTAACATTTATAGGTATATGGGCATTGAGTTTGTACCTGGATAATTCCAATCCCAGGGACCTTCACTCACTGCTGAGTCTTCTCCTAATCAGCTTTTTACTTAAGTAAAGCTTCCCTGAGTTCCTAACCACTTTCTTACCTTTATATTCTAAATAGAACATGGTGCCCTCAGCAAACGCACTTGTCTTTCTCTGGGTGTAATTTTTTTTTAAGCTCCTTTAAAATGTCCCAGATCGGAACACAATGTTCACTAACGTTTTTAATGACTCTAGACAGAGTGTGTCTTTATCCCTGTTAGGGCGTCCCTGCCTCTAACTTTGTAGACACAGCCTTTCATTAACTGTAGATAGAGCGTGTCTTTATCCCTGCAAGGGTCTCCCTCCCTCTGACATGGTAGACACAGACTTTCCTTAATGCAGCCTGTCATAATGGAAGGTTTTCTTGCTGCTATTTCAGTATTATCAGCCTAATTTTATGATATTAGGAAAGTTGAGTACTCCCATTTGGTAAAAGTGTTAAAGTAGCTTTTTGTTTTTATGCTTTTATTTTTATTTTTTTATTTTATTGTATTTTGTTTTCCTTTTGCGGTTTTTGGCCAGGGCTGGGTTTGAACCCACCATCTCCAGCTTATGGGGCTGGTGCCCTACTCCTTTCAATCACAGGCATCGCCCATATGCTTTTATTTTTATTTGAATATAAACATATAAATCCATATTTAGGACATTAGTACAGATAGACATTATCATTATATGAAAACAAAATTATATAAACATATATTTATATACCCATATATTTATCGTTAAGATTCTGTGGGCATGTGAAATATGTGATTCCATATATGTATGATACATATGTACATCTATGTATTTATACTTATGGGATTCCTAGGAAGCCTTTGGAAATATTTTCAAAGATTAAAAATTTTCCAATAAATTGTCCATTGACTATATCTGTGAAATATATTCTACATATGTATATATAGATACATAATTTAATCTAATTTTTAAATTATTTTCGTAAGGTAAATTTTTGGAAACAGAGAGCCAGATAACTAACGTAAGGCCACATGACTAACATATGGTAAAATCAAGACTTAGTTTTACATGTCTGATTCTAAATCATATTACCATTTCTATCCTAACTCACGACATTCCTGGAAACAAGATTTAGGAGCCATTGAAAGATTCTGAGCCGATGAGTGACATGCTTAGATTTTCACACCAGAGTGATTAATCTGGCAACTCTGTGAAGGAGGGACTTGGGGGGTGGAGGCGTTGATGGGAAGACCCCTTAGGAAAACACTGGCAAGGCAGGTGGGAGGTAATGAGCCCCTGAATGTGGCAGGGACAGTGGGAATAGGCCACAAGGGGGAATGAGGGAGAGAAATAAGTGAAAAGGTTGGAAGTCTTGCATAACTGGTAGTGAAGGAGGCTGAGGTTTGTATTTCACAATGCGGTCACTTAGAGGGAAATCTTAAATTGGGAAAAAATCTGGAAGATCGTTCTTGGGACACCAAGTTTCATATAAAACATGGTAGCAGAAATGCCAAGTAGGCAGTCTTATCTGGGATCTATGGTTCAGGAGAGAGCAAGCTAGAATTAAAAAAATTATTAGCAAATAATTTCAAGGAGGGTCAGATCCCTCAGGGAAAATATACAGCCTGAAAAGAGAAGAGGGTCCAGGGTCAGTAATGGCAGTGCTGCAAACTGTCCTCAGGAGTCACCCTTTTTATTTCATTCCATGTCCTGCTTTGTGGATTCACACTCTTAACTACCTTTGCAGTTCCTTATACACGGATGTCACTATTGCAAGTGACTTTCCACTTCCTTCTCCTCTTCACACTCCCTCCTCTGTCCCCTGCAATAGACTCTTCCCAACCAGATTAATGATCAGACTGATGAAAGTGATCAGAACCACCCCCCCCCTCGAAATCTTCCTTCTTTTGCAAACTTAAATTCCGATGCCATCTCATACGCATTTACACTTAATCAAAATGGACAGGGTCCCAGCAGAAAGCCCCTGGCATTTCCATCTCTTTTTTTGGATTCTGCTAGATTATACTGCCCCTTCCAGAAGTAATACCAGCTACTCTGGGAAAGCTAGGTAGAATCTCAGGAGCAGATTTCCCTTCTTTGAATTATTCGAGTGTGTGTTTGATGATTGGTATTTTTATTATTTCTCTCTCTAATTCAACAAATGTTTCAACGCTTGTACCGCAGATTCTTCTGGGGAATAAACATGAATGAGATGGAGACTCTGCTGTTTGGGGGCCTCTATTTCAGTTAAATCTTAACTTATAGGTACTCTTACAGTAATGAACACTTACTGTCCTGTGTGATAATATTGTATAATACATAATAGAAACTAATATAATCTAACTTAAGGTCAAAGGATACCAGAGCAAGTTGTATTCTTAGATGAGACATTTTAGACCATCTAATAATAAGACCCTGTTTTCTAAGAACTTAGTAGAAAACACGTCAGAATAGCTGCAGCCATTTACCTTATTTGAAGAAAGTAGTTGGAACAGATTTTACCTAATTCATAGTGAAAATTGCTCTTGGAAAAATCAAATAAAAATAAAATTGCATTTTACTAAATCCAAAGTTAGTAGAATTGTTCATTAACTTAACTATTAAAAGAGCTATCAAATATTTTGATGAAAATTAGAACCAATAAATTTAAGCCAGAAAAATTGGACTTGGTAGAATTACCCACAAAACAATGCAAAGGCAATATGAAAAAAGATAGTCCGAGCTGAATCTTTGTCATAAAATTGAAATAGAGATGACTGATCCAGCAAAGTGATTTTATGAAAATTAAAAAAAACAAACATGAAAACAAATTTTCTCTAAAAGGGAAATTGATTAAGGAATTAAATTGGCTCAATGCAGTTTGCCTCAGAAAATGCTTTCTTATGAAAGCATCAATGTTAGCATAATTCTAATGAAATATTTAGAATGTTAGCATAATTCTAATGAAATATTTAGATTTAAAACATCTGTGGGATCCAAACAGAAACTTGCATTCCACAAGAGTGATGCCTTGCAAATTCAGTGTGCATCTTAACCTGGTGTTTTGTTAAAATGCCGATTCTGAGTCAGTGCACTTTCAGTGAGATAGTCTTGGATATTCTTGGAGTGAGATAAAAATATAGATATTCCGCAGGCCTCACCAGCTCTCACGTGATGCCAGTGCTGCCTATCCAGGGACCACACTTTGAAAAACAGCAATATGCTGGGATTTTTAATGAAATCAAATTTATGTCATCTTTTTTCAGGCCCATAACTAAAGAGACATCTCAGTCCCAGTTTCTCTTAGAAAATGTTATTTACCCAGTTTGAAGGGACTGCAAAGGATGACAGCAAACTTACCATGGCAAAGACCTACTCTTCATGAGCACCTAATTTTAGAGTATCCCTATATGATGTAAGATAAAGAAGATGTATATTTCTCTATCATATTATGCTGACATAATTACTTTTGTATAATTTAACTGATTCTTTTAGCAAGCACTTGAGGTCAGTAGTTTGGGTGCCATAGAGGAACATCTAGGAGAGATACTGATGGACTGTGGGGGGAAAAAAGCTGAGGTTCAGAGAGGTTGAATTGCTTGGCCAAGGTCACGGTAGCAAGTATGTAAGGCAAACTCATATCAAGTGATATAGTTAAGGGTGATAACGTAACTGTTTTTTTTTGACAGGAGGATATTAAATACTCTAGTTCAGGGCTTCAGGATAATGTTTCCTTGCTAATAGTGGGGATTATATAGAAAGAGGTAGCTTTTCTTTAGATAAATGTGGTTTTGCTGAATCCTGAATGTTGAATGTTATCATATTGGTGTTCAGGGCCCAACATTTTGGGAGTTATATTGGAATATTGAAGAAAGCTATTTAGGAGAGACAAAATCTATACTCTGAGTTGAGAAAAAAAAAAAAAAAAGGAAAAAATCTTGTGTCTTTGAGGATACTGATGGGCCCCTGGATTAACCAACCCTGGAGTTACCCAATTTAAATTTTTGTATTGTATGGAACAATAAATTTCAGTAAATATTTAAGCTGTTATGGATTGAGTTATCTCCTGCTTAGAGGCCAAAGCATCACATAATGAGAAGGCATCAGGTCATGATGGAAACCCAGGCTTTCGAGTCCCTGTGAATGTCCTTTCCTCCTGCACCAGGCTTGCCAAGCTGCCTTGTACGGTGTCTGTCTTACAAGGGGATAAATGGCAAGAGGGATATATTCTGCACTTAACACATGTAGGTCCTGAGAAGTACCAAGGCCAGGGCCATATTATGATGGGTTGTCAGCAGTCACTCAATGAATGAATACATTATTGAAAACTTGATACATCATCAGACAAAAGGAGTTAAATGAGGCCCTTGATGCTAAAGGAAGTTTATTAAAAAATTTTCTATTGGCTGTGATGCGTGATGTTTGATTTTAAAATAGGCTATTCAGAGTAATATCAAAGGACTATTTTATATTTAAAGATTGATTGAAAATTAATTAGCAAAGGATATTTTCCAGAAAATAAACACAGTAACGTTGAGAGTGGTTTACTATGAAGGATCTGCTAGGTCATAGCACGCATGTGTCCGGCCAGTTAGGAGTGACAGACAGTGACACATTTTGCATAGCTTCTGAGAAGGTTTGCCTGGTGTAAATGCCAACGCTAATCTGTGCTGAAATCATCTCTAAATCCTGGGAATTGGGCTATAGTCCATCATCAATGGCTCAGAGCAAGTTAAATTTTAATGCACTACATATCAGTGAAAACATTAAAATTAATTATTCAAATTTAATCTGCTTTTCAGCTTCACAGAAAGATGTAAGTTTAAATTGAGCACCGCTATTGTGTCATTTCAACTGTAATCTTGCAAGTGATTTAAATATTGAAGTAATTCTCGGGTTTCTTTTGGTTGATAATGGGACAATTTGTCATTTTTCCCTCTGTCAGTTAGTAATTGTGTCCACAGTATACAATATAGAAAAAAAGTTTAATGAAACAAGTGACTGGAAGCCTTGACACACGCCTGTTTCTAGAAAAGAACAAATCTCTTTAGCTTCAAATTTTAATGCAATCTAGGCAAATGCATTTTTTTGCATTTACATTAAACGTGCTATTACAATATAGAAAGGTCAGTATGCAGACAAATAAATACAATATACTTAAACTTGTTATGCAGTTTTGAAATTGTTAAATAAAATATATAAGCCAAAATACTGTTTAATAGCTATACTATTCCAAGGGGCAAGTTGTTAATGATACAGTACCAGTGTTTAGACTAAATTGCTGCTAGCAAATACCTATTTATTCTTAAAACCATATAAAGTTAAACTAAAGATATGGAAAAGATATTTTACATGCTACACTTGCTATACATTGTCACATGATATAAGCAACATAAAAAATTATCACAATTTTCATCATTCTAGTTAGGTCTTAAAATACAAAGAATGCATTTGCCAGTCATTTATTTTTTCTTTGTTTTTATCACAAAACATTTCATTGAGACGCATTGTAAATATTCAAGATGTAGAAAACGATTTAGTAGACACGTGCCTTGTAATATCAGAATCAAACATAGTAATACGAAAATCACCATCAGCTATGCTGTGAATTGGATCCCCAGAAGTTGTGTCAGTCATTTCTTTAGATTTTTTTTTTTTTAAAACAGTGTCTCACTCTCTTGCCGAGGCTAGGATGCCTTGATGGCAGTGTGGATAACAGCATCCTCAGACTCTTGGACTTAAGACATCCTGCTGCCTTAGTCTCTGAAGTAACTGGGACCTCAGACACTCGCCTGGCTAATTTTTGTGTTTTTGACAGAGACCACATCTCCCTCTTGTTCAGCTGGTCTGGAACTCCTGAGCTCAAAGGACCCTCTCACGTTGGCCTCCCACAGTGCTAGGTTTACAGGTGTGAGCCACCACTCTGGCCACGTCAGATTAATTTTTTAAATCCGCTTATTTTATTTTCTAATTGTATCGTATTTGTCTTTTGTTTTAATGTATTTCTTTTTTGTTAGACATTGTCTCTCTGACTTTTTATTCTTTTTGAAATAAAAGTAACTCTTTCTTGATCCTCTGTAAAAGTAGAAACTATTGCATGTGTATGTCTGTGTGTAGAATACCATAGTGGTTTATTTCTGTAGCTTTCTCTTCTAGGAAGGAAATGTAAAGCAGTATTAGAAATGTATTTCTCTAAAAGAACCATGGTTTGAAGAGGAAAATGATTTATTTATATATGTCTTTGGACTTTTCCCATCAAATACTACTGTTCTTACTGAGAGAAACAAATGTATAGGGAGGGAGGGAGATGAACAATGTGATATCAGTACCAAGGTTTCATGAGTACTGATGCTACATCCTTTTGCAAAGTTAGCCGTACTGTATGTAGGGTCAACGTTTCTTAAAAAAACAAGTGACGACTTTAACCCAGTAAAAAATATTTCCCTGTAAGTTAAAGATGTGAAGAATTTATTATTAAGTAATCAATAAAGCTGTTCCCTTGATTAGAAATCTACATGTAGCCCCTTCTGAACTAATCTCAACAGCTGCCATTTAGATTACTAGATTGTAATACAAAATGAGTTGGACCTGACATTTAGATCCTTAATTCAAGCAACTATCTCTGGAGAAATGGCCCATAAGAAAACAATCTTCTTAATCCTTATTTCCTTTGAGTCTTTCCCAGTCCATCCAAGTGTCCTAAATTATTAAAGCAATTAGTAGTTGAATTATATTGCTCAGATGAGGGGAAAATCTGCTGAAAGCATCTAAGAAATGTTCTGTACATGCATCCCTGTATTCTATAAAGTTTATCTTAGAATAAGATGGAAATTACAGGAGACTAGAAAAGGAAAGCACTTTGGTTTTACTAGGGTTTTTTTTGGGGGGGGGGCAGGGGGGTTGCTCAAAAAGGTAAATCTACATTTCAATGCCCTAATACTCATTATAAATCTCTAGGAAAGGGAAGTTACTTGCAGTGTTCTTCCCACTAATGAGGCCTTAAAGTACTTTGCTTCTATGTCACATTCCCAAGACCTGTGCTCTTTTGGGCAGTAGTTTAGCACTTCCCAGTAGTTTAGTTTCTTTATGGGAAACTAAAACTAAATTAGAACACACATGAACAAAACACAAACATCGGGCTAAGGATTAGCCCACTTTGAGCTTCTCCTTCAATTTATCTTCTTAGGAAATGGAATAAAAAAAAATGCATAATTTGCAACCCATGATACACAAATAAGTCGGAAGCCTGAGAACAATGAGTTAGGGACCCTGTGGTCTTTTCCCTCTTTTACATTTTAATAGAGGACTAAAGGTATATTACAACCAGCCTCAGGTTCAAAGTTTTTCTTGGTCTTTTGGGGATTTGGGGCTTTGTGATTCAGAGTTAATGATTTTGATCTTCACAGTTTCACTAGAACACATAATATATGCTCATGAAAGATGCTTTCCCCAGTGGAGAAAGGTTTCATTGTTTTATGAATAAGGAAATCTATGAGCTTTCCTGATTGATTGCTTCGAATGAAGACAGGGGCCATCACAAGGAGCCCAGGGAGCCAGGTGCAGATGGCTCTTTATGATTCTTGATGGAAGAGCAAGGTTAAGTCTGAGGGTAAATGTGAAAGTGAGGACAGCTGTGGAGAGACTTAGTATTTTCTTCATGGCCCAAGAGATTAGAGGAAAGAAAACATCCTCCCTATCAGGAAGAGACTTAGTCTGCTCATGGGGAAGCAGGAGTTAAAATATCAGGAAGGTTTCTGAACCATCAGTCATGAATCTACTCAAGGAATTGCCTGTTTGCCTAATAAAATAGGGACTGTGCTGAGAAAAAAGTTGCAGCAAAGAATCAGTTGTAAGGAAATCAGACGATTTAAAGTAAGAAGTTAGAGTAAGAATTTAAATTAAATCATACAATGTAAAGTGAGAATTTATACAGAGAGGCAAATGATGCAAGTTATAATGGCCAACTGCATGCTTTGGGCAACGATGTCTTGAGAGTTACAGAAAGGGCTATGGGTTTGGATGTCCAGATTTCAGAAAGGAAGAATGATTTAGTTAGACAGAGAAGGGTAGAGCCAGCAGATACACAACTTTTCATACGATGATCAAAGCCGGTGATATACATGATGACTCACTGTGCAATAAAACAAGCCTCCTTTGGGAAAGTGCTGTTTGTTCTTCTAGGTTTATTATAGAACTTTTCCTGGAAGTGACATAGTTTACGATCAATATTAACAGATGACAGAGTAAGTAATCATTGAAAAAAAACCAGCAGGATGAATTCACCTTGTAAGACACGTCGTATTACCCAGGGAGGGCACTCTCATTTTTCCCATGTCATGTTTCCTCATGTATTTCCTGTCTGATGAACACAGCCCCCACAAGGATCACACGTTTATTTTGAAAACATAACTTTAAAAAAAGTGAAAATGTGCACTAGGGTGTTACAGGGTGTTTCTATTTCTAGAGTTATAAAATAAGCCACAACTTTAAAAATGATTTTGGTCTTCACACAGTTTAACTAGAACACATATATATGCTCATGAAAGATGCTTCCAAATTAGGAAAAGAAACTTACTGGAATCCTAGCAAAGTCGCAGAGTGTTGGTTAAATATTTAGAAAATGAAACTGTCTTTAGAATGAATGGAAATAATAATAATAGCTCTCATTTACTGAAACTTTCCATGTCTCATACTCAAGACAGACAGAAGGAGAGGTTCATCAAAGCCCTGTGTAACAGCTTGGCATATTGCCAGATAAAATAATAGTAATACACATGTTTGTAGAGCAATTTAAATTTAAAAAAAAAGAATCATAATATTCACAGTAGTGAATATTAACCACAGAACTAGGTTGAGCGTGCGGGCAAATATGAGAGTAAGCATATCAGTAAAACTGAGATTTATTGAGCACTCCCTGCATGGCTTCTCATAAGAACGTTGGTGGGAAAAATACCATCCACACCTTGTCTCACCTTTTTGCACATGAAGAAAGCAAGACTCATGATGGTAAATGGAGAGGGTCTAAGGTTAGAGAGCTAATAAATAGCGCAGGAAAAATCCAGGTTCCAAGTCTCAGTCTTCCAGCCCCCATACCCAGCGTCTGCTGCACACTGCCTACAATGTGTGACCTCTTCTGTCCTTTTATACGGGTACAATGCCTTTGCACTCTGTTAAGACAGGTAAATAAATAAATGTCCAGGGTGGCGCCTGTGGCTCAAAGGAGTGGGGCGCCGGCCCCATATGCTGGAGGTGGCGGGTTCAAACACAGCTCTGGCCAAAAATGTCCATTATCCAAAATACCTGGGATCAGAGTGTTTCATTAGTTTTTGTTATTAGATTTTGGAATGTTTGCATATTCATAGAGGTTATCTCGAGGATACACCCAACCCTACACACAGAACTCATTTGTTTTATATACAACTCATAAGCATAGACTAAACATAATTGTATACAATATTTTCAGTAAATTTTTGGGTTCAAAAAACTTTTACCTGCGTTTTGACTGCTACTCATTGCTTGTGGATCATGGAAGTGCCCCAGAAGTTTTTATTCTGGAGCATTTTGGACTGGGGTTTACAGAGTACAGATTTGCAGCCTGTGTCTATGGGACGAATGACAGCATTCATCATGTGGATATGAAATGCAATAAGGAATATACATTCAGAACATTAACACAGAACTGGGATCAGAAGGAGGCTGCAGAGTTAGAACATAAAGGGAGATGAGCTTATTAGAGTTACCCAAGATTTTAGTGTGGACGAAAATGAACTAGATTTACTCTACAACATTCTCTTCTGGCTAGAAATCTTATCACACACCATTTAGAACAAATTTGCTCTAAGAACTGTAACACACAAGGTAATAAACAGATTTATGAGATAACAAAGGTGCAGAAGAAAGACAGTTCTCTAGAAAAGCTGTAATTCTAAAGGAAATCTCTCAGGGCTATTGCTACAATTTAAACATTTACTTCTCAGGAAAGTTTCTGCCATTCATAGGAATCTTTTAACTTGTTAAAGGCTTCTCAGCCTGGTTCATTTATTCACAGAAGTTCCATGAGTTTTAGAACTGATGCAAACCCATCATTTTTCTCACTCTGTTTCAATCCCAGATTGTCTTCTTTCCGTACACTCTTGTGATTATTTCTGTCATAAATTGCTAGTATGCATTCTTACCTGTTTCATCGAAGCCATGTGAATTTCTTAGTACAATATTGGAAATTTTCTTGGGGAACTATGTACATTTTCTGGAAAACTATATTTTCATTCCTTTTTTTTACTGTCTGTTTTAGGAATCAAGTGTTTTTATTTGATCCCAAGTTTTTATTTGCAATCTTTGAAAAATGATAGAGCTATGCCTAGGAAGGAAACTTATGAATAAAACATGGGTCTGTACCTGAAACGTGGCCTGCAAACCAAAGTTTCATTTCTTTCCTAGCTCTGCACCTACTATTCAATAATGTCCCTTTTTCTCCTTTGGACTAGATGACTGTGTCATGTACCCAGCTCCAACATACCATTGTATTACAGTGATAGATCTGCTTTTTTCTTCAGCTGAGATAGATATTGTCCTGCAGAGCCCATATTCCTCCACACACAATCTTTTCCACTTCCCAATCATGCTTACAAAGCAGTCACTAGCTATACCCTGTTAGGTCCCGATTGTACCACAAACTACAATCACTCCTCAACTCATCTAAGTGGCCTGAAGCCTGGGTGGGCTTATTCAATAAAAGAAGAGTGGTTTATTTTGTTATCACCGGGAGACGCAAGTCCACAAAATTGATGTATGATGGAGGGATTGTTGTGCACTCTGTCCAACCTTCTTCTGTTTGGGGGTTTTAATATTATTCTAGCTAAAATGCAGGCCACATCAATTCCTGCTATGATTATCTGTTCTTCACTCACCCAGAGGTTCTCTACCAACTGACCTGTAAAGTATAAAAGTGTAATATCCTTCATGAGCTAGCTTTTCTTTTGTATTTTTTCTCTTGAACTCCTTTGTTTATGTGGCATTCTGGTGTTTTATTTCACATTATGTGTCATTAGAGTCTTTACTTTTCTGTCACAGATGTAATCAGAGACTTTTGAAAAGTGAGTTTGTAGTGCTAAACAGCTGATAGGGTATTTCCGTGTTCTTGGAAGAAGCTCATCAGCTTACAAGTGGATGCAGTTAATAATAAAGATGTAATTTTCTTTGACTATCATTTGACACTCAAGCTAACCAAACAACGGGAGTTTTTTTGTATTTATACAATGTCAGCTCCAAAGTATAGCACATTGAAAAATCCTGTGAAGCAGAGCAGAGTCAAGATTTGTTTGAACTAAATAAAATATTAATATCGTTATACATAATCGTGGGTTTATAGAGCTAGTACAACTATTAGGGCCCCAGAGTTGAAGCTTGGAAAGTCAAACAATGTGAGTAGCTCTGACTCTAAGGTGCACCATGTCCCATTCAAAACAAAACAGAGAAACAAACAAAAAACAAAACCTACCTTTCAGTTTAATCTGCAGTTTAATCCATACATAATATAATTAGATTGGCCAACTTTTCAACCAAATTAACTCAAGTGACTCAGCATTTTGGTGGTTTGTTAATTCACCTTAAGGGTTATCCCTTGGTAGACAGGTTTGATATGCAGAATGTTTTGTGTTCTAAGAGATGCAATGTATTTTTGCATCTCACACCATTCAATTGGGATTGAGCTTTGAACTAGAATAGGAACATCTACTTACATGCATCAATTTCTTCTTTCTTCTCTGCTGCACTCTTGCATTTAGAATCATGCTTAACGCATGGCTTTCACCCAATAAATATATAAGGTGTCCATAAAGTTTGTGTGCAACTTAATTTTAATGCATAGTAAATGCAAAGAAGAAATAAATGACTAATTTGAATATCTCACATTCTCCAACATTTGCTAACTTAATATAATAACCAGTACCACCACCTACTAAGAAGGAATGTCTGTATTTGGTAACAGAATATTCCTGGAACTTTTTGATAAATTTTAAATAGTTTCAGACTTCCCAATAAGGAAATTCTTTAAAAAAACTATAAGCTATGCTAGCTCTAAATAACTCTTGCTGTAAATCACAAATGACACTTATTACTATGGCTGAGGTATCCTAAAAGAACTACGCTTTTGTTATAAAAAATACCCCGTTTTGTTTTTACATAAAAAATTGAAAATTAATTTTTGATTTGCCTTAATGTATATTATGCATATATATAAGATCATTTAAAAATGGGAGATGCATTATTTTAGCTTCTGTTTCTAAAAACAAAATAAACATAATAGTTTGAAAATCTTTTCTTGAGAGCCTGGAAAGATTTTTTATTATTTAAAAACTATAATTTTGAAACATTTTAAAACAATCATTTAAATGTGCCAGCCATATGTTCCTTTAATTGGGAGAAAACTCTAGTAAGATTAGAAGTGCACATTTTATCTAAACACACTAAAATCTTCATATAAATGGTAATGTAACTAATAGATTTTATATATTCAGTTAGAGTCATGTAAAACGAAAGCTATTTGTAGGGTAATAAGTTTGGCTTCTTCAGTGAGAAAGAAAGATTGAATCATTTCTGGAAAGATTTGGAATTTCTCTGATTACTTTACCATCCCTTTCAATAGTTTAGGATAGATTATTTATAATTAATAAATCTTTTAATCCATGGAAAGTAAATTAAGAGACTTTGTTTATAGTTACAGATGGAATATTTTTAATTCAATGAGAAAATGTTCCACTGTGCTCAAAATCTACTGAATAATTTACTAAAATACAAAGTTTAACAAATTGGTACAATAATAATTTATAAAAATAGAAAGTTTAACAATCTTTGGTACAGTAATAGCATTGTACTGTATTTCTAATGTGAGCATGAACATTTGTTGAAATAAAAAGTATTTCTTTTATTAAATTGGCACTTATCACTTAAGCTCAAAATAAAGCCAGTTTCCTGACCCTAGGCTTATAGCCACGACTGGTGAGATTTCTGAAGAAATTGATCAAATGCAGAAATATGCATTTCCATGTAAATTATTTTAATGTCTAGAAACTATAAGAATAGGTAGTATCATCCTTGTTTAAAAATGAAACAAACAAAAAAACTAGTTTTTGAGAAGTATGTAACTTGCCTAAGGCCAATGGTTAAATCGTTAAGGGCAAATTTGCTGTTCAAACAATCAACTCCAAATCTATCTCCAAGGCACTTCCTCTTTTAACTAAAAAGCATTCTGACCCTTAGGGAACTTCCTGGTCAGGGCTTCCCCTTTCAAATTCTTCTGCAAAGACAGATATGAATGAGACAGTTTATTCACCAGACACTGACCGAGCGCTTGCTATATGTGGGGGATCATGGCAGGCACTGCATTAGAGAAGACTCAGACTTCTCACCTCTAAACCACTGCGGTCTGGTGGAGAAGCTTACCAAGCAAATTACATCAATGATGGTATCAGGTAGTGAAAGTGCCATAAAGTAAACTCAAAGCAAGGCAGAATTATGTGTATGTGTATGCATGGATGTGAGATTGCTATTTTAGATTATGTAGTCAGGGGGCCACTTCTCAAGACTTGAGATTAGATACTGAATGAAGTGAGAAAGAAGCCAAGAAAAGTTAGTTCCAGGAATAAAAACAAAAGAAAGAAAGAGAGTGGTGTGTTAGATAAAGAGGAAGACCCCTGTGGCCAGGGCCAGGTAAGCAACTCAAAGATCATATCCATGACTTTGGGAGGGAGGCAGGGTCCAGGCCACACAAGGCCACTGGTTTACTCTGTGTGAGGTAAGTGGAGATTTTGAAGAAAGTGTAAGTAATAGACTTGTCTGTGATTTTAAAAGATTACATTGACAGCCATGAAGATAATTGACGGTAGGAAAGCAAGAGTAGAAACAGAGACACTAGTTAGGATCATCTAAGAAAATACTATAATTCTTGAGTAAAAAATAAGAGAGGGTTTTGAACTTGGGGGATAGTGATAGAAGTAAGGAGATGTTGCAAGTCAGTATGAATTTTAAAGGTAGACAACGTGATCTGGTAGAATGAATGTAGGATTTGACCACCAAGAGAAAGCAAATACAAGTTAACGTTTTTTGACCAATTACTAAGAAAGGGAAGATTAGAGGAAAACTTTGTGTTTGCAGTGGAAAATGATGTAGCTGACAAAAAAGTCTAAAGACATGTTGATGTGAAATGCCATTGATGGGAATGTTACCTAAAGCAATTGATATCACAGCATGCTAACAAAGTTTAAAGTCAGAAGTTCAACTTTAAAATTTCTCATGTGAGATGTGGATGGTACTGCCACGCTGAAATGTGACATGGACCCATTTTTATTAGCACTTTTTGCATTCCATCGCACATGCAATCCCACACGTTGTTCAGGATGCTCTTGATACGTGCTACCTGGCCACTAGGGTGAATTTGCTCTGTGACTCGGTGACGTCCAGGTCTGTTTCCCAGAAGCACCTCTCAGTTGCCCCAGGCTTCATGCCAAACTGAAATTCTCTCTTTCAGGGGAGAATATGACTGAATGTAAGTGTGAACTGCTTAGTAGACATCTAAATATAAAAACATCAGTGCTAGAAGGTCTCTGACTTAATGCACAAAGAAGAGGATAGAATTTGCAATTCAGTGAAGATTACTGTATATATGAAAGAGAATAATTAACTAAGGTTAACACCTCTGCTTTGTAAACTGGGAAGCACAAAACTGTGTGGTCTCATTAACTTTAAATAGCATCTGTAAAACTAGACAGGAATATACTAGAATATACTGTACCTTACATTGGTGAAAACTAACCACAACTAAACATTTAACATTTGGAGGAAATAAAACCTCTATTGATAATATAATTTGGAAGAATAATAATTTTGAAGGAGACAGCAACAATGCAGGAAATAGAACAAAGGTGGAGAAAAGTAACAGCCTTGCATAGTGGGAGTGGGAAGTGTACAAGTAATATGTTGTAAAGAATAGATGTTTTTACAAGGATTCGAGAATCTGAATAGAAAGAATCATTACTTAAAAGTACCCTAAATATAAGAGATCTGACAATTAAGTTAATGAACTTGTCCTAGAAAAAGTGTTACGTACCTTATTTCTGAATGTCACTGCAGTCACCTTCAAAGTACTCCCCTTGGAGTGCGCAGATGCCAGGCACCTAGTCCACCCTGCAAAGCAATTTTGGAACTTTTTTTTGCAATGGCCATAAAAATGAATAAATAAATAAAAAACTCCATGGGGTTATATCAGTTGAGTACAGAGAGTATTCCAAACACTTATTGGTTTAATGGCTAAAAACTCCCTCACAGATAGTGCTGTGTAAGCTGGTACATTGTTGTAACACAAGAGCCATGAGTTGTTGGCCAAGATTTTCAGTTAAAATTTTCATAAGTGTTTCTCTATTAATAATTACTTGATTCTGCTGTGCTTCTTACAGTCAGCTGGCCGATGATTTTGACAAACAATTTGATGAAATTTTGGAATGTTTTCATTAGTTCTGCTCCTTACTATTCATCCTGACTCTCTTTATCAGTGACACTTTCCCCTCAGAAAATGTTTAATCCATGTATACACTGCCATTTTCTTCATGGAATTATCCCCATAAACTTGGCTTAACATGTCAAGCTTGATTTTAACAAGCTTAACAAGAAATTTATGAATGTCCATTGTTCTTATTCAAGCTCCAACATTTTTGTGATGGCACATAAAAACACATAACTATAATAATGAACACCACTCAGCAAAACACCACAACATATAGACAGGAACACAACTGTGAGACACAGATATACCAAGGTTATAAGACCTTACTGGGTAGTTTGCACAGTGCTGCCAATGAGAGCACAACATGGTAAGCTTACAAACTTAATTTCCTGACCTGGTAGATTAAGAATTTTATGTGACATAATTGTAGGAAAAGGTCACCTTGATGTGAACAATGCTCAGATACGCTCAAGAAGCAAGAAAGAATAAACTAGAGATGTGGATGTTAAACATTACACTCTCCAAACACAAACCCAACCACCAACTGTAAAGGAGGTACTTAACGTGGTCCTGGTAGGCAGGTCTTTGCTGTTATAAGTGTGAGCCACCACATCTGCCAAATGCTGTGAGTCCCAGTTAGGCCACCTGCTATTGTTGTAGCTTATACAAGTTCCTTAACTTCACTAAGCTCAACTTCTGCCTTTGTTGAATAAGGACAGTTATGCCTGATTTATCTAGTTGTTGCCAGTGAATCAATAAACAACCTGGCAAACAACTTGGCCTTGTCTCTTGATTGGTAGTAGTCTGCTTTCTGGGCTAAGGATAGGGACACAGGGTGGAGAGAAAGAAGGATTGCACCTTATGACCACTGGCCTGGTCAGTGGAAAGTTCTTCCCACAACCTGAAATACTTCAAATGTCTGATTATGACCATAGTTTTCCACCATTCTAAAAGGGCTTCTGGTCTTCAGCTACCTAATTTCCCAGTATAAAGGCTAAATTTGATGTTTGTCTAGCAGCCAACTCATGTCAGCATTTTTACTCTTGACATTTCTCAATATCATTAATCTTACAAGACCATAATTCAAATGTTAGCTCATTAAATTAAACATTAATCTACCTGGGATTTTGCTTAATTGCCTGACAATAATGTTAGCATGCTTAGGTTATTTCTATAGTTGATTATATCACAGATAGTGACTTCAATGTGTTAAAAATATTTGTTATTCAAAACAAAGACTCAATGGGGCTCAGGGAGTGAAAATACCATTCCATCAGACTACAGTCCAGGTTTTCCAAGTTTGGAAGGAGTGTCAGGAGATCGCACTGGCTCCATCTGTTCTTGGCCCTATAGCAAAATGGTCATCAGCTTAATGATTATCACTTCTGTAATTTCCCAGCTTTGAAGTTTGTATAACACGTAACAAATTCAAACAGAAATAAGCCTCATTAGGCAGAATTCATTTTAAAAAGTGGCTGCTTTTATGTTTTCCATTCTGGGAAAATGTTTAAAATGAAACAAAACATGCAAAAAACCAAGATGGGGGCCCACCAAGTTCAGATACCTGTATGCATTTTATAATTCCTGAAGCAGTGTTTTAAATGTGGAGTTCTGTTAAGATACCCACTCTTTCCTAGTCTATTAATGCTCAACTCATTGTTATCCTCACATTCTTTTTTTTTTTTTTTTTTTTTTTTCTTGGCCGGGACTGGGTTTGAACCCACCACCTCTGGCGTATGAGTGGGGCGCCCTATTTCTTTGAGCAACAAGCACTGCCCCTATCCTCACATTCTTACCTCCCTCCCACCTCTTACTCATTCTTTCCTTCCATCATTTCTTTGAAATTGTTTTCAGCATGGCCACATCAGCAATACAGATTTTGTATGTGACACAGAAAATTCCTTCTTCTTTAATAATACATTTTTTTTTTTTTATCCTAACCCGGTGGCTAATCTTTTCTGGTATATTTTTAGGCCAATTCTTCCTCTGCCCATCAAAGGATGGTGTTCCCCAGTACTCCTTTTCCTTACCATTGAAGTTTTATGCTCTTTGGGTGATGTAATCCACTCTTAATTTTTTTCTTAACAATTCTATGTTGATGACTCCCAAATTTATAGCTCTAGATCTGTGTATCCAACTGTTACTAGAAGTTCTCACTTGGCTGTTCAACAGATATTTTAAACTCAACATGTTCAGTAATATCTTTACCTTTTCTGTTTAAATTTAATCTTCGTTCTATTGATAACTCAAATGTGCAACAGACATTTGGGGACATCCTTGATTGCTCCTCCCCTTCCCAAGCACTCTCAGCTTTCTCTGTTCAGTTCATCACCAAGTCTTATCAAGTTTTTATGTCATTATTCCTTCTGTTTCTGCCCTTTTTTTCTGCTCTCACTGCTACTACCAACTTTAATTAATTTACTATCCTTTTTTTCCTTAACTACTAAAGTAAGCTCCTGAATGGCCCCTTCCATCATCATTTTCCATCGATCAGCCTAAGTCCAATCCCTTAACACTGCATTACTAATTATCTGGTCAACATTATCATACCTCTGCATGTTTCTTCTGCCTTTTATCTAGCTACCTTTCCCTTTAAACTCTGTCTCCTGCCATACTAACCAGTTTGTGCCTGCAGTTCCCAATATAGGACAAGTCTTTCTGTCTCCTGTCTGTTGCCAGGAAGTTCCCTCTGCCTGGAAGTAAGACCACAGATAGGAAGAATGGGCTTCTGTTTTGTTCCCTTAGCTGTGTACCAGATATATTCTAGAACAGTGTCTCTCAAATTTTAGTGTACATCGGAATCACCCAGAGACCTGAATAAAATATATATTTCTTCTAGTGTGACCTGGCTAGGACACAAGCTTCTGTATTTCTCAAAATTACCTCTAAATAACACCAAGACTTCTGATCATTACACTGGACTAGGAATGTTTCAGAATTCACTTCAGCTATTATCTATTCTAGGAACACTTGCCTCACTTCCCAAAGTTGGAAAGAAACTTTTATTGCATTCTGTGCTGCATCCCACACATCAGAGCACTCATGACCCTGCATCGTTACTGCCTCTTTGTGGCAGTGTCGCCTCCATCTAATGGATTGATGGTATCTTTATACATCATGGTGCCCAGAGCAGAGGAAAAGCCCGGTACCTCGGGCTCTGCAGTGTCCTACACCTGCTTTGCTCCGTGCTCTCACTGCTGCTACAGCTGCTTCTCACGCACAGAGCACGTGAGTCTTCATTCCCTGACACGTTGCCTCTTAGGAATATAAACTGAGTGCATTTTCTGGCACCATCCATGTTCTCTGCTGCTTTGGCAACCATGTTCCTTCAGCTGCTCTACATTCTTCCAGACCTTGGGATGAGAAAAGGAATACTTTAACTTCCCTTGAGTCAGAACAGATTCTTTCTCCTTGAATACCAAAGTGGAAAACAAAACTATAATTGTTCAAAAATATAGGCACCATCAAAAATTCTAGTCAATACTGTAGTGAGATTTTATTATTTAATTGTTTTGTGTCTAATATTATTACAAAAGTTCACATTTACTCAGTGGCACTCACATAATGCATTGGCTGACATGCTTATAGGGATAACTAAAGTTAATCAGAAACACCTTGTTCTCTTTTTCATCTGGGTTATTCATCTCAAAATGTCTTTAGATTTACCAGGGATCATTAAATTTGACTACTGAAATGAAAGAAGCTTAAGGCTGCTCATAAACAGGTCAGTGAAAAATATGAACATGGTGGCTATACTTTATGCTTCCTAATTGATCAATTACAGAAGGCAAGATAAATTTAGGGTACACATTGTCTTAGCTCATTATGGATAAAAGATATGTCTGTCAAGAACATAATCAGAGTCAGAGCCTTGCTTACTGGATAGGAAGGGGAATATGCCTTCATGAAAGTTAAAGCATTTTCTGTGCTCAGTTGGAAATTTTGAGCAGGAAAGGAATAGGCAGATGAATAAAACATGGTAATAGAATGAAATAAAGCAGAAATTGAGACATGACCACTCAGTAAGATCACAGATAGAATACAAATTTCATTGACCATTAAAATGACTCATCAGGAAAGATTATGGTATTTTTAATCCCTAAAGTAATTATGCGATAAGCCTTACAGAGCTTGGATGTTATTAAAAATTTTAAGAGTATATGAAAATAGATTAAAGTTCAGCTTCCTAGATTCAACATTCATTGTTAGTATAGAACCACTCAGCAGTTTTAGTGATTATTAACAGATAATTCCACTCTTTAGACTGATGTAGAGAGAATTTCTCAATGGTTCATCAGTTGTTTGTCAGGTACTGGTGTGGGGACATTACAGAAGTGACACTCAGGGAATAAATCTCTTCCTTTCACACTCCATCCTTGTCCCCTGTACTATGTGTTTATGTACAAGGGACTATCGGCCAGGATCCTGCAAACTCCCTGGTGATGGGAAAGCTGAAAGGAGGGCTGTAGGCTTTGTTGGGGCAGTGTGGATTCCTAGCATACTAAGTGTTCACTCTAGAATAAAATTTGTGTGTGTGTGTGTTTGTGTGTGTGTGTGTGTTTACTGTTGTCAAGCATTAAATAAAAATGTGGTTTAAAGTATTGCTGATTTCTTTTTTTTGAGATGGGGCCTTGCTCTTAATGAGGCTGGTCTCAAACTCCTGAGCTCAACCCATCAGCCTGCCTTGGCGTCCCAGAGTGCTAGGATTACAGGTGTGAGCCTCTGCACCTGACCATATTGCTGAATTTTTTTTAAATTTATTTTGTTGCTATACTTTTTATCAATAAACAGATATTATAAATAAAACCACCACTGTAAAGGAAGAGATACCAAAAACTATAGAAACACACACACACACCCACACAAACACACACACACACACACACACACGCATACACTTAATCACAATTCCTCCTGCAATGAAGGAGATAGTGCTTTTTATATATTGTTGGTCTAGAGAAATACATATGAGGAGCACATAAACAAAAAAGGAGATAAGGAGTTAAAAATTATAGGATAAAAAGTTTTGCACAGAGTAGTGTGTTCTAATTTGTCTTAATTTTAATTAAGTCATTTCAATGAGAAACAAGGTTCCTTGATAAACAAAACAAGAGCTCTTTTTCCCCTGCACGTAATTTACGTGGAAATACATCCCGTAGATCCAGGTTTGCTCTCCAGGCAAGAAGTAATTTGGAAAGAACTAAACAATATGGTGTTGGTAAATAGTGTTTCTCTCTGATAAAATGCCAGCCAGAAAGAGAATCTATAACAACCATTATAGAAAAAAAAGTTGCTAAATTAGTGCTTTTAATGCAACTTACTTTTGTTGCCTGAGTGTAGAGAAAAAATGGCATATTTTGAACAAGCTATTTTTTTGCTAAATAAAACCTTTGCACAATAGCCTGAAATGGTAGAATAATTGGAATGGAAAATAAGGCCTTGTGATCTTGTTCCTGTTGAATTTCTGTAAATTTGTTTTCAAATACTCTTCCAAAAATGTAACTACATAAAGGCTATTTAACTTAGTTAATACTAAGTGTGTTAGTACTAAGTTAATACTAAGTAACTTAGTTACTTATGATAAAAGTATAGCATGTCTGTAATTATTGAAAAAGAGTATAGTTACCTGAAAGTATCTTATAGATTTTCATAACTCTAACTTTATAGGATAATCTCAGGGATAATCTCAGAACTTTTTGCACCATAAAGCAAGTATAAAAAAGTTAAATACAAAACAATGGAGATAAATAAATGACCCGTGAAGTTTCCAGCCATGTCTTAATATAATATAACCATGTTATAATGTACTAGAAGCCATTTCTCTTTGGGGAATTACACATAGTTATGAACTGTTTAGGGACCAAAAAGGGGAAGGAATGGAAACAGAATAGGAAGGAGGGTACAATATGAGCAGCAATAGAATTGGTCATAAATACTTCAAATTAGTGGTTTTCCACTTGTATTTCTCAGTACCTCAGGATTGCCTTGGAGGCGTTGGGTGCACAGTGTGTGCTAAGGAGCAGAGGAGATGACTCAACAAATGAATTTGGGATGGCCTCACTCAGTTCTCAACTGTGTGGTCTAACTTTCACCATTTTGCATATTCAAGCTCCATAGAAGATTATGCATATTTGCAAACACAGGCCATAATTAAGTGCTTGAATACCACTGCTTTAGAATTTAGGGAGAGTATCTTTTGGCAAGTAGACCAAGTAGAACATGAGGTCCAGTAGCTGTTCTCTGAAGATTCTCTCTAATTTTGCCGTAATGTTTTTAAAGACATTTGTAGAGTGAAAGAGTCAGGTTGTAGATAGGGAAGGGGGGTGTATGTACCTCTAGGGTTTCTTATTGTAATGGAGGATGGAGGAGAATGTGTGTGATTTTTCTTAAAAAAAAAATCACTTTGGCAAATTAATTTGATTTCTTGTATTCATGATGCTTATTTAAAATTTCAAATAATATGAAGGGTATAAAATCTTTACATTCAACAAAGTGAGATGCACCTTTAATAAAATGAAGGAAAGTAACAAAAATTAAGGTTTTGTTTAAAGTGCAGTTTTATTTATTTATTTATTTATTTATTTATTTATTTTTAAAGTGCAGTTTAATACCAGTTAGGCTCTTTCATTCCTTCCTTGCTGAATCACTCATTCTAATGTTTCAGGTTATTGACCCTATGTTAGGGTTTTCTGTTAATTGGTTAAATTTTGTCTTCCAGCTACAGCTTGCACAGACACTTTAGCAGTAGTTGGTTTGTGTAGGGATTTAATCTGGGCCAAAATGTTAAAACTTTATGTTTGCATATTACTAATCCAGAAATGAAATGAAAGTAAATAATCATTAATTAGTCAAAGGATCTCATTTAAAAAATAACTCTATGGGCTGCTACCACCAGCAGCACAGCTCTGCGGGAACCTCTGGGAACCCAGGGCTGCCACCCCTCCCTCCATCCTGCTATGGCCACCAGCGTCCTGGGACCTGCTCCAATAACCAGTGAAGACTGTGAAGTTCTAGGCGTGCAGGGACATGCCTCAGCGGGGGATGTATGTTAAAAAGGCATGCTGAAAACTGGCTCTGATGGGGCACCCGATAAAGTTCCTGAGCGTAAAGAAGCAGCAGAGAAAAAGTTCCAGCAAGTAGCTGAGGCATGTGTGGTGTCCTCAGATCCTAAAACATGAGATATCTGTGACAAATACAGCAAAGGAGTATTAAACGGTGGAGTGAGTGGAAGTCATTACGATAATCCACGTGAGTTTGGCTTCACATTTCGAAACCCACATGACATCTTCAGGGAATTTTTTGTGGAAGGGACCTGTTTTCATTCAACTTCTTTCAAGACCTGCCGGGCTGTCCTGCAGATCCAGAAGAGGGGAGAGCAGGGCCAGCCTGACTCTGTCCCCAGGACTGAGCGGGATGGTGAGCTTCGGCGGCCGGAACAGGAACACATGGAGCAGGGAGTCTGTCTAAGCAGGAACTCAACTTTATTGTGTCAAGCAGCTGCTTTTATAGAGTGTGGGGAAGAGGCTGGGAAAGGAAGAGGGGGATGAGGTACGTGAAATGGTGTGATGGGTGGTATAACAGGGTTGGGCCAATGGCATGGTACCACGTTGGCTGTATCTAGGTAGAGGCAGGTTCAGGCTGGGCCTTGCTGAGTCATTGCTACACGGAAGTAGCTCAATGGATCTACTTCTAGTCAAGCTCAGGAAGTTGCACTAGGCCTCAGGCCCATGGCAGGGCCCAACAAAGACCCGTTTGAGGGTTTTATTGGAAATTGGAGGGGTCCTCGAGGAAGCAGACACCAAGGAGGAGGATCATTTTTCTCTGCCGTCAGTGGCTTTCCATCTTTTGGAAGTGGATTTTCTTCTTTTGATATGGGGTTTGCTGTGGGCTTTGCTGTAGGACTTACTTCTGTTGTGTGGTTAGACCATGGCAGCCTGACTTCATTCACTTCCACATCATTTGGTGGTGGCAGGATGGGCAACTTCAAGTCTCTATCGACTTCTACAAAAATAGTTAATGGCAGAGAGATGACTCCAAAAAGAATTGTCAAGAATGGTCAGGAAAGAACAGAAGCTGAAGAAGACCGCCAGCTAACGTCCTTAGCAAGGACTGGTAAGGAGCAGCCGCTGTTTGGATAATGATTCAACGCTCACGTTTAACAGAGATGTGAACTGTAACAAGCACTATTTGAGGACTAACAAGGACAGTTTTTTGAAGATTTCAAAACTCGACTTTCAGGATCACTGTACTTAATCTAAGTATTTTTAAAGGCTCATTGGAGCCCTGTTTGTCCTAGACTTTTGAGTTTATTATTGACATCACATAATAGGACTATTTCTTTGTCTTTAAAATTGTGGTAAATCCCTGTGTGCACTTTGCTTTTTTGGTAAACAAACCCAAGGTGAGCCTTGATTCCTGAGTAGTGATAGAACAGGAACATGCACTAACAGCAGCCTCGACCTGCTTTTCCATCGTGTCTGAAACGTGAGCCAAGTAGCGTCAGCCTGCTGTGAAGTTAACATTGCAGGGTGAATCTTCCACAGAAATAATTTCAGTATTTAGTAGTGAAAGATATTAACACATTAATGGTAACACATTTCTGATTAACTATAAATTAAGGATGTTTTCTAATTATGCCTGAATTCTGGCATCTTAGAAGTTTGACAGTTTTTTAAATATGTAATGTTGAGCTTAGTTTTAAAAAGTAAAGCTGGTAAACTGGGTCTTTAAAACCCAGTTTACTTTAAAAAAAAATGTGAATGTGTTTGGTGAAAAAAAAATATTCTATGGTTATAACCTTCAGAATATAGCATAAGATACATCAGATATAGTAATACTTGTATAACATTAAAGTTAATAGATTCATGTAAAATATCTCTCATTCAACCTGTGTTTGTTTAGAAAAAATAGTAAAATGCTAAAATATGTGCAGATATCTCAGTGTCTTCACCATTAAGTAGCTGGGATTGACTAAGAACATAATTTTAATAATCTAATAATAAGCATATTTTAAGCTTTAGAAACTTATAAAAACCTTTTTTTCAGGTGTTTATTTACCAGGCACCACCTCTTCCTTGTGGCTTTTTTTTAATTATTATCATTAAATCATAGCTGTGTAATTAATGCAATCATGGGGTACAATGTACTAGTTTTATATACAATTTGAAATATTTTCATCACACTAGTTAACACAGCCTTCACAGCATTTTCTTAGTTATTATGTTAAGACATTTATATTCTACACTTAGTAGATTTCACATGTACCCTCGTAAGAGGCACCGTAGGTGTGGATGTGGCTTTGTTAATTGGCATCTAGTTGGCGGTGTTTTGAATCATTCATTGACATGATTATGACAAGCCGTGTATTATGTAGACGCTTTTGAAAATGAAGGGAACATTAAGTTTTAGTTATCAGGGTTCATGGTGCATATTTTCTAAATAAACCTGGTAATTACCAGATCAGTATTTTTCTTCATAGGGGTCTATGGAAGAAACACAGATTTTTAATCTAAAGCATTCATCAAGCAGACTTCTGAACACAATTGTTACACTTTTTCGGTTTTTGCCATCATTGATTGGTTGGAGTTACACAAAGTCCACTTTTAGGTTTCGTAGATCCATTTTAAGAATTTCCACCTAAAAATATAGCACAGTGACAACAGTTCTTAGTATCTCCTTACTGCCTTGAATCTCTATGCATTGTGCTTGCTAAAGCTTTCTAAAACCTCCAAAGGCGGACTAGTAGATGGCAAAGCACAAATTGGAAATTATCTGAATCCCTAATTTGCCAAACATAGTGGGTGGTTTTCTACTTATATTTCTCAGCACCTCAGGATTGCCTTGGAGAGCAGAGTGGGTGCTGGAGGACCGTTTTGCTGAAGCAGGGTATGTGAGTACACATATTCTGGTGCGGATAACTTCGGAAAGAAAAGTACCACTCACCAAGATAGCTGGGGAAGGACAGCAGTGAGGAAATCACGTGCTCTGCCTGTGATAAGGTGACAGTCAAAGTAATGTCAACATCCTGCCCTGGCCTAAAAGATGCTGTGGTAATGGTGTGTGTGTGATTACATACAAGCTCCATGTTTCCCCTGATCCCCATCAATAACAAATTGTCCAGATAGTGGGTTCCCCGTGTTACTTAAATCACAACCAAGGTTAATTGGCAACGAATGACCTAGAGACTAGGATCATGAGGGCATGAATGTGTTAACTTTCATAAAGTTCATATGAAATTAAATAAAAGTAATAAAGCGAGAGGTGTGATTAAAGAAGAGAAACATGTTGGATGAAATTTGGAAACAGATGGTGGATCGATGAGGCAGATACAGTAAGATAGAATGATTGGTTACCAGAAAATACATCTACCTTTTTCTAATTAAAACAAAATTTAACTACTACATTCTATGCTTGCCTTTTATGGAAAAGGACTTTTACAATGTCATATCTCACTGATTATTATAAAAGAAGTCTCTGACACGTCACCCAGGTAAGAAAAGGAAGCAGGGTTACACAAGTTGATATAGGAATTCTAAACACCACTGAGAGCATGAAATGTGCAATACAAGGAGAACATTTGAGAAGCAAAGAAACAGAAACATTTAATAGAAAGAAAAGCTTCTGAATCTGAAAAATACAAGGTAAGTTCAAATGACTTTGTATTCTAAAGCATGCTGTGCAGCAAAGCCTTAGCTTTACATATCCACAAAAACAGGTCTTTATGCTTTGTAAACAATGCGGAACATCCGCAGGCTGCCCACTCCCCAGGCTGCCGTGTACCTTACAGCTCCTGTTTCCTTCAGATCTGTCTCTCTCCCTTGACTTCAACCGTTTCACCAAGCCATCTTTCCGACTTCCTCCTCTTATCTGGTGTGTTCATTTTTTAATGCTGTGTAACAAATTACTGCAAATTAAATACGTATTTAATATCTCACAGTTTCTGTGAGCTGGGAATCCAGGCATAGCTTAGCTAGGGCCTCTGCGAAGGGTCTCAGGGGCTGCAGTTAAGCTGTTGACAGGGCTGTATTCTCATCTGGAAGCTTCAGTGGGGAGAAATTCGCTGCTAAATGCGTGAATGTTGTTGGGAGAATTCATCGTTAGCCTTTTTGCTAGCTATCAGCGCTCTGGAGGTCATGCACAGCTTCTTGCCAGACAGCTGCTTGTTAATGTAGTCTCTCACTGTATTAAGCCAGCTAGTTCTTAGTCTGCTAAGGTAGAGTCTTATCTTTGCTGTATTCTACTGAGTAGAAAAAAAATCATCTGCATTTGAGAAAGGGGAACATACAATAGTTGGAACAGGCCAAGCAGAGGTCACAGGAGCCATACTGAATTCTGTCACCACGCCTGAAGTCCATACTTGATTCAGGTATCTCTTACAAGACCTCTCCTTTTAGCCATCCTGTGCCCTCCTCTATCCTGTGCCCTCTTTCATCAAAAGGACAGATTCTAGAACATATTCCACAAAAACCCCAAAGAAGCATTGAGGACACTCCATTTCCCCTTCCCGAATCATAAAGAACAATGCATAGTTCAAGACAAAGCCAATAAAAAAAATAAATCACAACATCCTCCTGGCTAAAATTCCTTGTCTGTCTGGCAGCTATCTCTCTCGTGTAACACTGTTTGCAAAGCTTCACATTTTGACATTGGGAACAGAGGTAACTTTCACCCTTGGGTTGATGGGTTAGGAGAGTGCAAAAAGGAAGTCGGTGAGATTCCACATCTTCATCTAATGAGACTAATCTTTTCTCGTATGTGGAAGAGGAAATAGGGAGGGGTTGCTGTTTCTCTTTGTTTGGCATTTATTAAAATAAAACTTTAATATTAATATTAATTATTTTTTATTTAATATTATATTTCCCCCATAAGGTTAGCTCCAGGAGTTTAAGCATGTAAAGAAAAAGCATGGGGCCAGCGCCCTACCCCCTGAGCCACAGGTGCCATCCAGCCTAACTTTTCTTTATTTCTCTTTCCTCCTAATACCTGAATTTTTATCTTTCAAACTTTGTTTTAATGGTTTTACAGTTTTATTGTAACAGGGTCTCTTAATTTTCTGCAATCCTTTCTGGAAGTATACAGAGTACAAATAAATGACAAAATTATCCTAAAGAGCAATCACTGAAAAAAAAAAAAAGAAAAAGCATAATTTGACTTTGTACTTAGACATTAAAGTAAGTAATCTTAAACTTACTTTGTAACCTTGTCAACTTTGCAACCAAAAAAGTCCTACTACTTGATTTTATTTTTCCTTGAAATAACCTTTCAGCAGTAAACATACTGCTTTTCAGAGGGTTCCGGAACTGAAAGGCTGAGCAGAATAAGTACTGATTTTAGGACTGAGAAATGTTATCCTTCTTGGTGATTATGTAACTGCTGTTCTTTATTATACTTTTCTGTTGGGTTTTATTTTTTTTTATTTTTTTTTTGTTTGTTTTGTTTTTTAATTTTTTTATTTTGGATGTATGTTAGGGTACAGATTTTATAATGGCATCATTTTATTTCAGGAGACTCAGCTTATATTGTTCTTTAGCAACAAACATGTTTTTGATTAAATATAAACATGTTATTTTAAAATGTTTAAATTGCATTTTACATATGCAAAAATATTTTGCTCTCTCTCACACCTGACCCTAAGGAAGCCAGGGACCATCGCAATAAACCCCACTTTATAGAGGAGGAAACAGCTCAGAGAGGATTCATGATTTCCCAGAGATACCCAGGCAAAAAAAACTAAGGCCCCACTGACTCTCCACAGGCCAGCTAGACAGAGTGAACTCCTCCACTCAATCCTGGCTAGAACAGTTGAACTCTGTGCAAAATGGGACAGACACCAAATCCACAGAGAAACAGTAAAGAAGGGCTGTTTTCCTCTTCCACTTCTGGGAGCAAAATTGTAATTGATCTTTTAAAAATGTTCAAATGAAAACATATTTATGTTTAGTAGTATTAAATTAACTGATTTGCTTTCACCTTTCAAAAAGAAGTTGCTGAGTCAGAAAAAAATATGATCAGCTCCCTTTTAAGTGTCACTAGATTTTGTAAATATTCATTCTTTTCTTGAGCAGTCTGATAAACACATAAATCGATGGAAATGTCAGCACACAAATGTGTTGATTTTGGCTCCCTTCATGCTGTTGAGTTACTTTTTTCACCCTATGTTATGAGAAAGAACGTACAGAGATTTCTTTATGATCCCTGGGTGTGGATTTGAAATAGTAGTATCTAAACAAGGAGGGTTATTTTCAATGGGGAAAAAGCAGATTGCAGCCAAATGACTCCTGTGTAGGGAGAAGACGAGCCTGTATCTAAGAGAATTCTGTAGAAATTCTCCAGTGTTGCTGGAGCTGTTTTTGTGTTTTCTAGTAGACAGTCATTAATATAACAAGTATGACTTGAGATTCTTAATAAACCATATACAGTACGTGTGTACATAGGTATATATCATCCCTATCATATTATTCACCCAAATAAATATGAAAAAAAATGTTTACAGTATTTTCTCCAACCCTGTTAAATATGTAGCTATTCGTCCTCACACACTATAAGCAGGACACGGAGATTCGGACACAAGTGATGTGTCTGCGTACCCTGGACATATTTATGAATAACGAGTCCAAGTTGCAGTGCCCATTTAAAAGACGAAGCCCTAAGAGGCAAACACTATTTCAAATATAAGCTGCACAAACACAAAGGATCTGCACTTCTCAGAAATGGAAAATTGATTTTTAGCAGCTGCATCTCTCTAGCACACCTAAAAGGTAACATAGGAAATTTCTTCCTAGCATCTTTCCAGAAACGTCAGTGAAAAATTTGCTGCATATTTTGACAAATAGTAAACATTAAAATTTCAGCATAGTAATGTCTCCAGAAATTAAAAATAGAATACTATTTAGTAGTCTGGCTAGATCAAAATATTTAAATTTATGCCAGACCATGTGAACACATGCTACTTTTTAAAAAAGCATAAAAATGTCACTGGAATGCATTCTGCTCTCACAAATTATGTATTGGTAATAGACTTTTATGTTATTTGAGACTGAAACAAATCAAGCCATTTGGAACTGGGGTGTTATATAACAATTTATACCTCAAGATTGCACAGTTTTAGAGAGAAACATAAAAAGACTGAAAAACAGAAATGTAATGTTAAAGGGCAAGCCTGGGCAAGTTGTATGATTTTATTTCACAAAGAACTTAAAGTCCAGAGAGGCTGAAAGATTTGTTCAAGGGAAATATTAGGTCATTTCAAAAGTTTTGTCCGTTTTTATGAGTCTACTTTAAACTGTAATATCTCAGTGAATATTTATTCAATTTAATCGAAATAAGCGCCATTTGAATCAGTGCACTTTTGCCAACGTAACACAAGTCGAT